>JAGFPH010002259.1:105634-129933 GCA_018207615.1 Philaenus spumarius | reverse complement strand
TAAGTAAAAACAACAAAACACTTTGAACTGAACACTTCCGGCAACTTTACAACTGCACTGATGAAAACGGTTCCAGTGGACGTTAACCTTAAACTGTGACATATTAACCCCCCTTTCTTCATGTAGATCGGTCTGTCATGTTGAAAACGGCATTAACCTTTTGGAAACTCCAGATACAGGTAAATTACCCAGACGTGAAACAGAAGCAAGGATGCGCAATGGATTACTGCGCTGGTGTGCTTGCGTGACCTTGAGCGGTTGCTCAGTTCTGGTGCTGTGAAAGTGTCTATATCAAAGCCCACTAAAGAATACCGTTGCGAGGCGGCCAATAGGATGGGCGCGCAGCGTTGCCATATCTACTAGCCTCGAACACTCCTGGTATTTACCGCTCGAGGCTTGATCGCACAGTTTAAATAATTATAAATGTTGAGTCAGCCGCAGTCAGTTAAAAGAGTTGGAAGAACGTGACAACATCGCACTACGGCGATTGGAGCGTTCAAGGTCTCAGTGTACACAAGCCCGTCCCTCAACGGTATTCTTTAGTGGGCTTTGATATAAGTGTCAGTCGGATTGCTAGTAGCACTAGAAAACACATCGGTGTGGTGTTAGTTTCGTTGCTTTACAAAAACTGGGGTAAATGGATAAGCATAGTGCTTTGACTTCTGCCAAGAAAACCTGTTAGGTTAGGTTATTTATTTATCTATACGAATATTATAAAGAGGTAAAACTTTTTTGTATGTATGTGGGTGGTAATGTCTGGAACTACTGAATCGACTGAAAAAATAGTTTTACTAATAAAAAGCTACACTATCCTTGAGTAACATGGGCTATAAAATTTATGTTTATAAAAACATTTCTTTTCTATATTTGTAAATTTAGTTGGAAAAAATCTTAGGTTAGGGCTAGACTGAAGAACCAACACATGTATTTACATTTAATAAGATAGCAACAAATTGAATAAAATAACAGATAAAACAACTGTAAGGTCTAATATTTCCATTAACAGCTGATTTCAAACTTTGAAGCAATTACTTGTATTTCAAACTTTTAGGTTAGGTTTTTTTAAGTGTAGACCTGAGCCTTGCTGGTTCT
The DNA here is from genome assembly GCA_018207615.1 of Philaenus spumarius. Classification (NCBI taxonomy): domain Eukaryota; kingdom Metazoa; phylum Arthropoda; class Insecta; order Hemiptera; family Aphrophoridae; genus Philaenus; species Philaenus spumarius. The sequence goes on along the minus strand of JAGFPH010002259.1, from coordinate 128,841 downwards.
TTTAACCTTTATTATAACTGCTGTTATAATATATACGAAATAATTTGATTTGAACATTTAACATTTTTTACCATCTTAGCTTTGGGGTTATTATTAATCCTACACCTTTCTTATAAAGAAAACATAGCATGATTATGTGTATAGCAGGTATAAGTTTATATGGTCTAAGTTCAAAATAGGAGCCAGTTTTTGTTTTCAGTATGAATAGTAGCCGGCTTGTGCCCTCACTCCCATCAACACCCTCCTCCATCGGAAGTCTCCCCCCATGCGCGAACCCTTTCTTCGTTTCTTGTCTGGTTAATATACCTGTAACAGCGGCTAACGGTAGCTTCCTTGTCCCTGTCCTTGAGAATCACCAGAGGTTGGAAAGTGACACAATTTACAATATCATCTTAATTCCACTTAAATTAAGAACAATAATGATTACAATAACATCTTAAAACTCTTAAAAAAATATATTTACTGCATCATTTTGGAATGCTGATAAGGAATTACCAATTGCAGGTTTGTCGAAGAGTTGTGATTTATGCGGAAAGCTCATTTCCGAGTAGTCAAATTAAATAAACATAAAGTATTAACAAAAAATTGGATAGTTTATTAGAAATGTGTTATTAAGTATCTCCTTGTTTAAATAAAAAGGGTTTAACAAGATTTTGAAACTAGGGCACTATTTCAAAAACAAATTACTTGGTTGTTATGTGACTTGCAATCGAGTTACGTGTTATCAAAAACTAGTTACGTAAACATACTTAGTAAAGTCAGAGTTTACTTGTTGTTAAGGTATAAAGGACGGAAAGTTTGCACAATATGTAGCCTAAGTACGTTGTAAAAACTCAAGTAATCAAAGTTACTCTAAACTTGAAAGTTTAATGTTAACTTGTTACATTTAACTGTGTGTTTTCATAATATTAACACAATATGGAGAAACATGTTTTGGCTGCATACAGACTGTTGACTTATAAACTGAATCAATTTTATGTACAAACAGAGATTCGACTCGATAAACACTAAAAAGGCTTTCAACTATCGTGAATAAATGTTTATAAGTATGATTTTAAACCTCATGACTTCATTAATTATGTATTCTTGGTGTCTAAAGCTGGTCGTCTACTAGAGAGGCCGGGCAGTGAGGACTTCGCGAGAAGAAGCGCGATGTGCCGGCTTTTCTGGTTACCTGATATTCAGTCTTGTTATATTATGTAGAGGGCCTACGGAAAACCCAGGATAGCATCAAATCCATGCAAACAACCACAATGTATTAGTCACAGTAATTTCCTTCCTCCTGACCAAACAAAGGGTCGTACAGAAAATAGTTTCAAAAAAGAAAGTGACCCTAACTAGTTATCTGCAACTTTGTCGAAAACGTTTTTATTTTGCCAAAAATACAAATTTGTTATTATTGCTTATGTTCGACATACCGACTATTGTTTATTAAGTAAACTTGTTGAACTTACCGTCCAATTAGAGGTTTCAATCCCGGGATTCGTTGACTTTTTACTGTCCCGTTAATTCCGGGATTAGCTAAGTCCAATACCGAGATTTTCGGGATTGATAATTAGATTTTAAAAAACACGAAATTCATCAATTTTCTCGTTAAGTGATGTTTTACTCCTTATTTTTTACGTAAACCTGTTTGTATGATGTACAATGTACAGTAACTATTTTTATTACAAAATTATTGTAATTCAATATAAATTTAATTAAATAAAAGGAAAAAAATACGACAATCTATGTCAAAACTTAGAACTGATGATGTCAAACTGCGATAGTTTACTACAGTTTGGTGTGTAATATTTCAGACTTTGTTTATATTAAAATAACTAACTTGTTTTCAACTCCTATGCAAATGTTAAGCTACAATAAATTATCAATATATTGCTGACATTATCTTTGGTTGAATTGGGCAATGACACTTTATTTTATATAGATGCAGTGTAGCGTATCAAAGTATAGTGTTCTAAAGGCATCAAATGGCGTTTTCCGCCACAGATTATTTGCCGTCATATCAACAGTGGTGCGAAGGAGAGTATTAGAGCATACACATTCGTCGGAAGAATAAACGATATGTTTATTTGCCGCTGACAGTCAAGGTCACTAGATAGTAAAGGTTGCCTCATAGTCATAATGCTCCAAAATCTTCTCTTCTTTTATTTATTGATTGGACGAACGAAAATAAGTATATTTTTTTGCTTCCTTTTCAATCGCCGATGGAATAACAACAAACCGAGAGTTGCTCTCTGTTTCGAAATAAACTTCGAAGAATAATCAATCATTTAATTCCTGTGTTATTTGTAAAATTATCTACGTCATAACATGGACTTATCTGATTAGACAAGTGGTGTTCTTCATTAATTTTGTTTGTAGCAATAAACAGCATTCCTTTAATTAATATTCGTGCTCTCGCCTTTTATTAAAATATATGAAAGGACCAGTTGCAGTAAATTTATGAATTACCGGTACCAAAAAACAAATGACTTAAATTGAAAAGGTTACCACAGATAATCATTCTTGGTCAAACTAAAAAATAGAGCCAGGAAAGTTTACAAAGTTAATACATAAGTTTATTGGACCATGTAACCCACTTAAAGTCTGCCAATGTTGGAAAGTAGAACAGAGAAAAAGCATATAGTGCGAAGTTTAATTTTATTAAATTACTAGCTGAACAGGCAATCCTTCGCTACTGCATAATTATTTTGGTGAAATAAATGCGTCAAATGATGGTAATTTTGTGTGCCAAAAGGATATGAATCGTAGGTTCTAAACCATGTCATTTATACCACTTCATAGCTGAACACCATTTACATGTCGTCGTGGGACCTAGTTCAACTGTTTTGCCTTTGTGATAATCGGTGTTGCAGTTGTAGTGAAACCCTGACATTGGTTTTTCAGACCATGGAAGCACCTACATGTGACATCTTTTAGAACTGTATTTTTGAACGGCAGCCGTTTTGACCTGGGGATTTTGTTGACTGCTCTTTTTGGAAGCCTGACGATGCACGGCAGGATTTTGTTTATTGCATCTTTTGACAGACTCTCTATGTGCTTTAGCACGATTAGTATTAGAAAAACGTTTTCGCCGTTTTTCCCACGTTTCTGGGTGGTTTGAACAATGGAACAATGATCTGACTCAACAGTATCAGATGACAAACACTGTTCTGTCAACGGACGGAGACTGAGAGTTTTCGAGATCATTGTCTGAAAGCTGCCCAATTTAACCAATATTATCCTCCGCAGTATAGGAGGGAACTGGAGTATCAGGAATAGAAGGGTTTAGAGGAATGAGAACATCAAAATGATAAGCCCAACTGATGCACCAGTGCCTTGTGGTTAGTGAGTAGGAAAGTGAAAGTGAGGGAGGGGCGGGAGGGGCAAGGTACAGTTATTTGTGCCAGGTTTCTTGTTTCAAGGCTATATACATTTTAAGAAATCGTGATCAGTCTGTAGGCAACAAAATAAAAAATCCAATTTACCAATATTTTAAACCCTTCAAAAAAATTTCATAAGACCGTACAATATTTTGTTTAATTGGAATATCTATCTCATAAATAGTATCTATTGTTTGAAATTTCACCATTTTTAGACAAATCGTTCATTAGATATGATGATAAATATATAGATCGGGGCAGCAAAATACATAGATAGATGCCCCGAACCGGATTTGCATGGATCGATAGAGAAATCAAAGTTAAATGCATATTACCAAAAAATATATCAATAAATATATTATACTATGTATTTTTATGGAGATTTTTAGTAACTTTTAGTAACGTTTTGCGTTAACATTTTTTATATTTTGTGGGAATCCCCTCTCCCCCCCCCCCAAAAAAAACCTGCCAGTTATTTTGCATACCTGGAAGTATTGCCCCCTCCCAGATGAGGTCCTGGATCCGCCACTGGTAGGAATTAATTGCCTAAACTGTGGCAATACGGTTTTAAAGACAGCTACAGGCTCCAGATGGTGCCCTATTCTCTTAATTATTAGAATTATAAGTAAACAATTAATTGTAACTACTAATTAATTGTCATTACATTAATTTATATTAATAGATTAAAAGTAATAATATAGTCTTAAATAGTTTTAAAGTATTTTACTTTACTAAAAATCTGTTTAATTAATTGTTTATATAAATGTTACTCAAACAGGAAGGAACATCAGCTTGATTTATAATAGTGAAGACTCCTCTTGCTTCCTACGCCAACCAATTTTGTACCTCAAAAGCTATTTATACATTTTTTTTATCAAAGTATAGAATTAATCATAACCTCAAAGCTAAGATTTTTATAAAAATGCATTAAGTTTATGATACTAACAGGAGTTATATTAAAGGTTAAAAGAAACTTCCATGACTAAAGCCTAGGCTACGATACAAGCGGTGAGCGGTGGGCGGCAGGCGGCAGTAGCAGGTGCAAGCGGCACACGAAAATTATCTAACTGGTGGAGTTTCCTTGTTAAACACGGTTGGCTGGCTACGATACAAGCGGCGGATGTGCGTTGGCATAACGCTCGCCGCAGGGTGCCGCTCATGATCAAATCAGTTAGATAATTTTTCGACTGCCAACCGACGCTCAAAGGTTTCTTTACTTTCAACAAACATATGACATTGGTTAAAAAGGCAAAATTAAGTATTTTTGATACGTATACGTTCATGCCATACTAACGACCACTTATATACAAAATTTCAAGAAAATCCGACGGTAAACAAAAAAGGTGCTAATTTTTGCGAGTATACTTTCGGTATTTATGTATTCGGTTCAAGGGTTTATTTATTTTTTAAACACCGTGAATTATGGAATAAACAACACCAATGGATTAAAACTTTCTGTAATGGGACTACTTACGATTGCTATTTTCACACGAAGCATATATTTTTAAATTATTCCCTTCCCGGGTTACACCTGAATTTATGTTAAAATCCAAATTTCAAGAAAATCCGACTGTAAACAAAAAAGATTCTAAATTGTGCGGTTATAATTTTGTAATTTGGCATTTTGCTCAAGAGTTTACTTATTTTTTAAACCTCATAAAGGATTTAAACTTTCTGTTGTGGGAATGTTTAACATTGCTATTTTAACAGGAAGTATATATTTTAAAATACTCTTTACCAGGGTTACACCTGAATTTCTGGACAAAAGTAAATATCACTTAAGTCTTCGGTTAAAGATATAGTAGTCCTATATTGTGATTTTCCTATAAATACTGGTCTCTCACTAAGTATTTCCGTCAGCACTACCTAGTTCCTCGTGTGACGTCATCTCGTTGACTGTGGGAATGTTGCCGCTTGTATCGTAGCCACATCCGCCGCTCAGGCAACGCCGCTTGCACTTGCTAGTAAAGCCTCGGCTACGATACGAGCGGTGAGCGGTGGGCGGCGGGCGGCAGTAGCAGGTGCAAGCGGCGCACGAAAATTATCTAACTGATGGAGTTTCCTTGTTAAACACGGTTGGCTGGCTACGATACAAGCGGCGGATGTGCGTTGGCATAACGCTCGTCGCTCAGGATCAAATCAGTTAGATAATTTTCGACTGCCACCCGACGCTCATGGGTTTTTTTACTTTCAACAAATTCAACAAACATATGACATTGATTAAAAGGGCAAAATTAAGTATTTTTGATACGTATACGTTCATGGCATACTACGCGACCACTTATATACAAAATTTCAAGAAAATCCGACGGTAAACAAAGGTGCTAATTTTTGCGAGTATACTTCCGGAATTTTGTATTCGGTTCAAGGATTTATTTATTCTTTAAACACCATGAATTATGGAATAAACAACACCAATGGATTAAAACTTTCTGTTATGGGACTACTTACCATTGTTATTTTCACAGGAAGCATATATTTTAAAATTACTCCCTCCCCGGGTTATACCTAAATTTATGTTAAAATCCAAATTTCAAGAAAATCCGACTTTAAACAAAAAAGATTATTGTGCGGTTATAATTTTGGAATTTGGCAATCTGTTCAAGAGTTTATTAATTTTTTAAACCTTATAAAGGATTTAAACTTTCTGTTGTGGGACTGTTTAACATTGTTATTTTAACAGGAAGTATATATTTTGTAAATACTCTTTACCAGGGTTACACCTGAATTTCTGAACAAAAGTAAATATCACTTAAGTCTTCGGTTAAAGATATAGTACTCCTATATTGTGATTTTCCTATAAATACTGGTCTCTCACTAAGTATTTCCGTCAGCACTAGCTCCTCGTGTGACGTCATCTCGTTGACTGTGGAAATGTTGCCGCTTGTATAGTAGCCACATCCGCCGCTCAGGCAACGCCGCTTGCACTTGCTGGTAACGCTCGCCGCCCACCGCCAACCGCTCACCGCTTGTATCGTAGCCACATCCGCCGCTCAGGCAACGCCGCTTGCACTTGCTGGTAACGCTCGCCGTCCACCGCCCACCGCTCACCGCTTGTATCGTAGCCACATCCGCCGCTCAGGCAACGCCGCTTGCACTTGCTGGTAACACTCGCCGCCCACCGCTCACCGCTTGTATCGTAGCCACATCCGCCGCTCAGGCAACGCCGCTTGCACTTGCTGGTAACGCTCGCCGCCCACCACCCACCGCTCACCGCTTGTATCGTAGCCACATCCGCCGCTCAGGCAACGCCGCTTGCACTTGCTAGTAACGCTCGCCGCCCACCGCTCACTGCTTGTATCGTAGCCACATCCGCCGCTCAGGCAACGCCGCTAGCACTTGCTAGTAACGCTCGCCGCCCACCGCTCACCGCTTGTATCGTAGCCGAGGCCTTACACTCGATTCCACATTCACCGTGCAGTACAGGTCTTACGGAAGAATAAACATGCAACTGCCATTACAGCGAACATGCGTTTATTGTCATGCGGGTTGCGTCAACTAACCGAGCGTAGGAGTTGATGTTTTTTAGTTGGCTATTATCGCTGAGTCTGTCGTAAGGATAACATGACTGGCTTATTACGTGTGAACGTGGAATCCAGTGTAGAACTAATCCTAAACAAAAGCATAACATACAAATTAAAACTATGTATGTTATAGTTTGATTAAACATTTTTTAATGCAAATTTCATTGATAAACAGACTACAAAAAGTTTAGAGCAAAACAGTTGATTATTGTACTGGAGATCTGAATAGTTAAATATTGATTGTAAAAATCTGTATATAATTTTGTTGTATGTGACAGTTACAGTAATGCTGCATGCTTAAAACTAAGTTTCCCCATTTGACTGCCGCCATTTTGAAACTCGTATTATTATGTTGATCATGTTCTGCAATTTCAACCCTAATATTACATATCATAGCGTCCCTGGTAAAACACCCCTCTATACCACACGCATTTACATATATATGTAAACTTGAAGTCATTGCTTGGGTTGGGTAATTGCTGTACAAGTCGGGATATGTACTCTAGGGAAAGAGATAAGAGGAGGAACAGGGAAACCATTTTAATCTCACTCGTTCAAACTCAGTATAATATTTCTCTGACAACTTCAAAACGAGGTAATTGAACTCAGTTTCTATTAACTTGTTAGTAAAGAATTTACAAGTGAAAATTTTAGCAACTTTTGATTTGTAGTTTATTACATCAACACTTATAATGTGAATAAATGATACTAAATATATAATTTTTAAAACAATCCAGTATTATAAATAAAGCTTTGATAATACGTAAACGTTACAATTATCGCTATTATCTGTTCTATATAATATTATGTATGTTTGTTTGTTAATATTGCAAAACTACTTATCCAATTTTGATTCAACTTTTAATGTTGTGTTGTCCGAGCAACATAGACTATGTTTAATAGCAGTTTTCACAAAATAAGCAATGATGGAAAAAAACTGGCTAAACTGTAAAATATGAATCAAAAAAATTTGTGGGAAAACATCTTTAATGGTTTGATTTTATGATAATAGTGTTTCATTTTCAAAGGACTAAAGACAAGTATGACATGAGTCATTTTATGATTATATTTAACACTAATGTACTGTTCAGAAGGTTCCATTTGTACATATCAGGCAGGTGGTAGTGAGATATTGCTTGTATCTACTATATGCAGTAAAGCATTTAGATTTTGTTTGTTTGTAACAGTTTACCTCATAATATCTGGTTTAGATGAAACTTTTATTAATATATCAAAAAGTGAATCCTGAGTGACCCAAGGTATTTGAATCTTATCTTGGAATTGAGAATTGCACAGAGTGTTATAAAGTCCATGTGTTATATTTAACTTTTGCATGCAGTTAAATATAGAACTCTTTGAGAACTGTTTACTAGGTTACTGTTCTGTTTTTAACAACTTAACATTTTATAATTTGCATCCGCATTTAATGAAATTCAATAATTAAAGTACTTTAAATTCAAATCAAGTGTAGCCTTAATTTGCAGTGGTTTAACCTTAAAGGTAATATGGGAGTCACTTTGTTAAAGACCACATACATTTTAACTTTATTAAATTTATTAAAGTTAAAATGTATGTGGTCTTTAACAAAGTGACATATATATATATATATATATAATCCAAATACCACTCACTCATCACGAAATCTCAAAACCACCAAACGGATTGGAATAAAATTTGGTATGTAGCTTCCACTAGGGCCCTAGGAGCTCGCTAAAAAAGGTTTTCAAAAAATTGTAAATTTTAGGGGGCTTTGGGTGGTCAAAGTTACTAAACATCCCCATAAGAAATACATAGTGTAATATATTTATCTATATATATAAAATTCAATGTATGTCCGTCTGTTTGTATGTTTGTCCTTTATGCGTTACCAAACCGTCCATCCGATTGCTTTGAAATTTTGCATAGTAACACAGGTTAACCCTGGGAAGGTTTTAGGCCATTTACCGAAGTCCTAGGACATTAGTTCTACGCCCCAGTGGCCCTCAAAGTTTCAATGTCAATCTTATGGAAGGTCAATCTTAAGGAAGAAGAAGAAAGATTTCTTTTGATTTTATCAGGGGCACAAAAAACAGCTGTTCGTATGAAAAGCTTAAAACAGCTGATTTTGATCAACAGCTGATTTTGGTCAACAACTGATTTGAATCAAAAAATGAATATAATTTTAGGTTAGGTAAATCAAGCAATGAGCAGAATCCCATTATAATTTACATCGGCCCTCAGGGATATGAATTACAGGCTTTCAAAGTTTCAAATTAAGCAATAGCAAAGCATTGCCGGGTCAGCTAGTTGATATATATATATATTTTTATAGGCTACATTTAACTTTGATTTTTCTATCCGTACAAAGCCGGATCGGGCAGCTAGTACATTATGTGTAAGAGTAAAGAGATATTGAGTACAGTATTTCATGGCTTGTCTGAAATTTCCATTATTGGTGGCTGCAACGCTGATTAAAAAATAAACAGACAATTTAAATGTTGGGTTTTTATTAAAGTAATGAATTTGTAATAACCATTTCTTCTGGTAAATACGCCCTACCAACATATTTATATCATCTCCAAATTATAAGTTTTATGAAGAACATGAGTCAGATAAGTGTAATTTCAAAGTTAAAGTTAACTGTAAAGTGACAAGGGCACTGTAAAACTTGTAATCTCTGAACTTGCAAAGTTTTGTCGGGAGTTGTGTTTTAATGTGTTGTATACATTAATGCGCTATGACGAGTCTTCTCATGCTTCTATATAAAGTACAAGAAATATTTAATATGAAGCACCCTGCCATGCTTCGCTGTGGCACATTATGGTTGCATCGATGAAACATGAGGAACAAAACAAAGCATACGTTTCATAGATTGGTGTTTTGGTTCATTGTAGGCCTGACCTAAAATTATGTTCAGTTTTTGATCCAAATCAGCTGTTTTATGTATAATAGGTATATACCATCAATGTTTGTGTTGGATTAAAATATAGTAAGCATTTTTCGTTGATTTTTGTTTGTGTTTGTTTTTAGTTTGTCAATGTTACCTCAAACCCTTCAAATTTGCTAAGTAATATTGCTATGGTAATGAATATAAACAAACATGACGTGTTGCTATGCTTTTTATACGAACACCTGTTTTTGTGCCCCTGATAAAATCAAAAGAAATCTTTCTTCCACAAGATTAACATTGAAACTCTGAAGACCAGTGGGACACATCCCTAATGTCCTAGGACTTCGGTAAATGGCCTAAAACCTTCCCAGGGTTAACCAGTGTTACTGTGCAAAATTTCAAAGCAGTCGGATGAACGGTTTGTTAACGCATAAAGGACAAACAGAAGACAGACATACATTGGATTTTATATACAGAGTGTCTTGCAATCATATGAACAAACTTTATCACGTTATTCAGCATGTCAAAAGAAACAAAAAATGTAACATAACATGTGTCCTATCTCATTCCGTTTTCGGTCTGTCTGTCTGTATGTTTTTTTACAAAATACTTAATATTTTTAGAAGTAGAAAAGATATTGAGCTCAAACTTTGTACACCTATTTGCTGCGTAACCTCTTATCACTGTACGAAAAATTAGAACAATATTTTAAATATTTTCAAAATGGCGGCCGTTTATAATTTTTAATGTCAAATGTCTCAAAAACCGCTAACTTTAAAAAAAAATCACTAGAGACCAAAAAGTTTACTTTTCTAATGACAAACTCAACGGTTTTTTATTTTGTCTGTAGGTCAAAAGATAAAAGAGATATTGACAAAAAAAAGGGAAAATTTATTTCTTGGTAGTTGTCAACAATGCCCAGAATTACTCTATAAACAAAACATTTTAAAATTATTTTGAGCTAAAATAATGAGTTGTTTGCATAATGTTCCGAGCACTTTCTGAACTGATTCCACTAGCAAAAATAACGGAAAAAGTTAATTTATTCATATGTCTGGAAATGCTTCTTTAGAGAGTTACAGCTAGCGAAAGATTTCACCCGTGTTTCAGATTACTCACAGAAACGAATCCCTATTGAAATATGTAGGGCGTTAATTAAGGTGTACAATTTAATTTAATTTTCGTAAAATGAGCAGATAAATTTAATAAAATAGGTCCCAGTGCTGTAACTGCAGTAATTTTTACAATATTAGACCCAAAACGCAAAATTCGGTCTAAAAAAAAAAATGTTTTCTGTAGGGTTTCAGTACATAAACTTTGTGAAATAGGTATAAACGTGAATAGGCTGAATAACGTGATAAAGTTTTGTTCATATGGTTGCAAGACATCCTGTATAGGGATTATGTTTGTAAATGGAGTAGTTACGCCAAAAGAAACTTCGCACATAAATAAATCGTTTCAAGTAACTATAAAATATATATTAAACGTATTTCGTGTAATCACAATCTTTTAGAAACGAAACTACTGTATATAAATTTCCGTCATTGTTGAAAAGAACTCATAAATATAAAATAACGTGCCATAACAAAAGTGAAGCATTTCCGAAATACTTTCTCAGTGGGAATATAAAAGTGTCGACTTTATCGAAAAAGTTTGTTCCTTTATTAAAATTAATACACACAAAGTTTTCTTCCTTAATGGGCTTTCTTAAAGTTTAGCTTGCATTTCAGACTAGCTGGATACACTTTAACTTGGAAAAGTATATACACCAAAACTTACACAGTATAACGTATACTGATACAAAATTAAACTAATTGGTACGTCTTTATGGGTTATAATATTCAACACTCTAGATACAATAGATTAACTTTAATTATATGCTGGAAAAATTGTATGGTTTGGTATAAAGTGTTTTATTTATTTATTTTTAATCAAAACATAATTTTAAATGACTTTATATAAATAATTTTATGATCCCCTACTCATTGTGCAATAAATGATAGGAAAGACATTAGTTTAAGCTATATTCAATTTATTACGAATGGATTGAACTCGTATAGGTCTTGCATTACGAATAAAAAATATATATAAATTTTCAGTAAAATTTTGAAAACTCAAATTGAGTTTAGATATTAAATTAGTTATGTTACTTTTTAAGTGTAAATATGTGATTGCACCTTTAACGGTGCCCACATATTTATAAAAGAGAAATAAGTAAATATAGATTAACTAAATAAAACAATGCAAAAGTATTGCGCTATTTAATAATTCACGACATTGTCAATGAAAAGCGTTTAAGTATTATCATAGATCATGAATAATAAAATAGATCTTCCATGCATACGGGGGCTGTGTGCCGAAAAAAAGGTTGTCGCGAAAATAGTGCATGATCGCGCCGCGAGGTAGCGCTAGGGAGAAATCATTGGTAGCATTGGTGTTTCACACAGCTTCCGTCATTTCCCCAATAGATAGCGCCACTATCGTCGAATTTCCAGTGGAACGAAATATTGCATTGGATCGGAGTTCTATTAGGTTATAAAAATACAATGGTATTATTTACAATAATTTGTGTTCAAGTTTTATTTTACTAAATATATTATGTAATAAGCTCAGTATTTGGATGAATGAAAAGCAAAAGCCGTAATGGAAGGCATGCGTAAAATGGAAAAACAGTAGATAGGGAATAAAGGAATATTAAATTTATTAAGTTTTATGAAACCAAAAGTACTCTGGTAACCTATTAAAATAGAGAACACTACTGGCCAAAATAACAACCATTTCTTAAATTAGGTGACATATTGAACGGTGAAACGAGCAACCAAAACTTATTTTATAATCCAAATCTGTACCAAAAAAAAAAAATCGAGAATTTGATTTTGTATGCCAATAAATCAAAACTTATTTACCTAGTTACTACTGTAGTTCTTTGAACAGTAGACCTCGCTCGTTGAAATAATAGACGTGGTTTTGAAAAACTACAACTCGGTAAATGCGACGCAACGCCAATCGGGCTCCTTATCTCGGCTCCCCCTCCACAACTCACTCACAGTCACAGCGGCCACACTGACGTAGCACAGGAAAGAGCAAGGCAGCAGGTAGCGCTCTCTCTCTCCCTTTCCATAAAACTATAAGGTTTTATGAAGATATCTAAAGGATAAACGTATAAAAACATGTTTAAAATACAAAAACTTGGACGATTTTTAACAAATTTGAAATTTGCGGCCATTTTGTGAGCTTGCCGTTAGAGATACGGAAAAAATCAAGAAACCAATTTTGTAGAACATCAAATTTGCTACTCGCAAAATGTTATTAGTTTTTCAATTTGACTTATGGTTAAGCCACAAACTGGCTTTGGAAAAAAGCTTACACAGAGAAACGGTGCTGCCGCCATTTTTATTTTATGTACGGGGTGATAAATGGAAAACCCATATACATACAGAGGTAGGCCTAGGAATAAGGAACATTCATGCAAAAAATCATGACAATCGGTCAAGGCGTTTGGCCGTAATAGTGAGACAGACAGATACACAGACGAAATGCCAAACGGTCGAGTTAAAACGGAGACCTCGCTTCGCTCGATCAAATGGAAATCACTTTACTATCAACAAATATGTTCTGATCAACTACAATCTTGATTTAGCTGGCATGTCACGGCTTTCTCTAAAATTGCTTTAAGTAAGAAGATTACTCGGGCTAGTTAGTTAAAGAATGTTAACATTATTTAAAATGCAAAATTCGTCAAAATTGAGGATTGCGACAAAAACGATTATAAATTGCTGTTTGTATTTTCCTATTATTTATGACGCGAAAGGGAGAAACGTTTGAATAAATTTTAACAGCTTGTGAAAATGCTTCACCATCAACCATGGTTGGGCTAGAGATTTTGTTCCAAACACTATTGTAATAGTAGGCGAAAGAATTCACGTCATGCCAGCACTGTCTTGAAGACAAAATTGAGGGTAATTTACAGATCGCGGCGAGAATGCTATCACTTGGACTATCGGCTACTAACCATACTAAAAACATCAGTACTCCAGTAGGATAGATGAACCAGTTCCATGTTCCAATTTTATGCTTTTCAGCTTTTATCTGAGGTCTTTTGTAACATATTATAATTACCTTGAGATGTTAATAAAGCTTACAATCGATCTCAGTTCGTTGAAAGGATGAGTCACCATAGAAAGCGGCGTAGGAAAATGTTTTTGTCTCCACTTACGCCCATCCCCCACACTTCTCGCCCATCACGCTAGGGCAAGACCAAGTGCTAGCATTCGCGCCGAGATCTGTATTTGATTTGTTTTCCATACCTACCTACTTTGAAGACAATTCATGATTTGAATGCAGAAGAAGATTTTTGTTAGATAGTTTAAATATCCCATTAGTCAACTGCAATAATATACAAATATTATTTTTTAATCTCTTAATTAATCCCCTCCATTTTTAATCAGTTAATTAAATATATAGATGTGCAAATTTCACCGTTGGTTTTCTCTTGAAATTCTACATCAAAATGATGTATCACATGACCATCTTCCCATTAAAAAAAAACAAAGTTACATTCAAGATGGCGGGTCCAAGCCGGCGGATAATTTTTTTGAAATCATAATAAAATAGTTATTTTTAAATTGAATAGGTTCCTGAAAGTACAGATACAGATATGTGTAACAATTTTTAAATTATTAAGGGGTGGCCGGATTTTTGTATCACTCTAGAATCTAATTATTCATGTTTTTGGTTATTGATGAATTTAATACATTGATGGAAAACTATTTGCATATTTGGATTAGTTCCTAAGTTTCCCGAATGTTTGCATTTCTATAGTGTATTAGTTTAGGCTATATCACTTATTCCTACAGGTTAGGTTATGTTATGTTGACATGCATTGGCCTAATAGTAAATATAGGTCACGTACTTGGCTTGTGATTTGTAGGCTATTTGAATTAGTATTTAAATGGAATTTGGACTATTATAGGCCCTCCCATTGTTTCATTTCCTGTGCTTTCTTAATGAAAAGCGTTAAGAATCTGATGATGAAATAGCTTTCAGAAATATGTCATGAACAAGTAAGTAAATTACTTAAGTTGATAAAAGTCACATAGACTGATAGAATTATTATTTTTATTCAAATACTGAATTGGATACAAATAAAATTGAATTTAAACTTATTAGTTCTATGAGTTTATTATTATATATCTGTACAAATTCTACTATAATGTATTATAGTATGAGTAAATTTTAGAATAATAGTATTAAAAATATTGTCTGAAATATATCCACGGATCTAAATTTGGTTTTTTAATTACCAGTAAAAAATATATTATATTATCCAAGTTTCATACTTAATTTGTTCGTTTGTTAATTTCATTTGTTGGTTTATGGAGTTACATACTTAATGCTACAGCCCCTAGTAGGCTACTTAAATAAAATTAAACTGTTTTATTAAAAATGCATTATCTACAGACAAAATTCCCTTATATGTATGTTTGTAAAATTAATCAAAACTTAACTTATAGTGGCAACAATAAGAAGAGTATATACCATTTTGTATATCCGCCACCAAAGCTTTTACAATTTTACCATACTAATAACTATAAGAAATCTTTACACACCGTAACTGTATTAATTTACTGGACTATGAGAGTAAAGCCCTAATTTATCCTAACAAAGAATACCTCTTCCATTTCTTACGATTGAAGAAAGTCTAAAGAAACTCTAACAGAAGGTAAAAGTAAAAGTTTTGCAATCAAAGAACTCTTGAATGGTTCTCTTTTATTACACTCAAACTTTTAATTTCTAAAGTTCAACACATTCTGAGACTTTTCGTGTTACTCTATTCTATGGCAGTTTGAATCTGTTGTTTCTCACAGTATAGTCAGGGAAGCTGGGTGACCGAGAAGCTAAATGCGTTAACCCGGTTTGTTAGCTTGGAACCTCGTAGGTTCGAACCTGGCTACTGGCTGTCAATTTACCTGCGCTCCACCTGTCGTCATTAGTCTAACTGGCATTAAATAAAGACACTAAGCAACAACTTCAACAACAAAAGTTAATCAGAACCAAAACTAATTTAACACTGGGATTGTACACGAAGAAAGTTCACTATTGTGTTCAACACTGCCTTTGAGCTAAAATTGCAGAATTATTATACCATACATTCAGCACTAGTTGAATAATTCAACTGAAGACTAAAAACAATGGTTTGTTCTCTAGTGACGTTACAGTTGTATAATACAACATCCTCTCAGCCACGATCATTTGTCTTTAATATACAATTTCATCTTAACAGTATTATTTAAAGAAGAAACTGAAGTGCACGGTTGAATATTATGTATTTATTATTAAATTATTCATTTGAAAACTGTTTACTAAAAAAGTGGATTTCATTTCTGTAACGTCAAAACCCACATACATTTATTAAACCTACATTGCTTTATCAGGCCAGTTAAATCATTTCACCCCTTTCTCCATAGAAAATCTACTGTCAGGTCTAAATTGATTACATGTTTTGTTAAAAATTATAGAAT
Organism: Philaenus spumarius; assembly: GCA_018207615.1. Taxonomy (NCBI): domain Eukaryota; kingdom Metazoa; phylum Arthropoda; class Insecta; order Hemiptera; family Aphrophoridae; genus Philaenus; species Philaenus spumarius. The sequence continues at coordinate 112,562 of JAGFPH010002259.1, read as the reverse complement.
AATTGTAAAGCCGAGGTATTTCGCATATCAATCTGAATCAAAACACTGGTGACTGTCACAAAACTATCTTTTTTTTATTTCAAATATTAAAGTATTGTTATTTATGATGTTAGTTATTATAAGACGGTTTTCTTAACAAAAAACCATAGAACTATTTTGTTGAAATTACTACTATAATTTAGCATTGACGTAAAACTTTTTAATAGAACATGTTTGAGTGTGCATGAAGTTTCCTTTTAAACCCTTAAGGTCTTACCCAGACCAACGATTGCAACTATAATAATTGTGCAATCGTGTTCTGAAAAGCAGTCTCGGTTTTAGCGAGATGGAAAATTGTTTAGACCCTAAACAAAGTGTTGTAATTTGTGAATAAGACCCTACTCGAATTAGCATTATATTATTGCTTTCGTAGTAAAATCTTATACTTTGTCGAAACCAGAAATCTCTGTTAACTTTAGAAAATCTGCACAAACATTATAGAAATGTAAAACAAAGTCTAAAAATGCACATTCAAGCCAAATAATTTGTTGGGGTTCCTGTAGCATAAGAACATATAGAAATCTAAGCAACTGAAGGACGAGAAAAGTTAAAGTTTAGGTATAAACCTAAAGTTAAGATAAGTCTTATGTAGACCTATTATTACTAACAAATTTTAAATAATTATTTGATTGATTATCAGAAAATAGTCTTGTATATTAATTACACAAACTCGCTTAGAACAACAAGCATTTTAAAGAGTGTCTTCAAACAAATACTTAAGTTAACTTACTTAATTTTTTTTTTTTTAACTCAGTAAACATATACATTTTAGGTAAATTTATGTATTATCATTGTATTTGGATAACCTAATAGAACTCCGATCCAATGCAATATTTCGTTCCACTGGAAATTCGACGATAGTGGCGCTATCTATTGGGGAAACGACGGAAGCTGTGTGAAACACCAATGCTACCAATGATTTCTCCCTAGCGCTACCTCGCGGCGCGATCATGCACTATTTTCCCGACAACCTAATTTTCGCCACACTGCTGCCGTATGGATGCAAGATCTATTTATTATTCATGATCTATGGTAATATACATATTTTGAAAGAAATTCAAGGTAAAAATGGAAAAAATTAGGACTGACAATGTATCAAAAGTCGTGCGGAATAAAATACCTTTTTAAAGACCTGTCCTGGACAAAGTCACAGCTAAATATTAATAAACTAAGTACTTTAATAGTTAATTGAATACTTCCGTATGGGAATTATACAATGTGTGAAAAGATGTCAAGTAAATATTTCACACTTTAGTTTCGTCCGATTTGTCTTACAGCCCGGCAATTCGTCTGTACAGTCCGTGCTAAAAGTCCTTTTTATTATACCAGTATATCATAAAATAGACGCTATTAATATAATAAAAATTATATTATCTGAGATAGGCCTACAGTTAATTATCCAGACGGCCTCAAACCTTGCCACTACGAAAATATAATAATAGCTGGTCTATCAACAAAAAATCAAAATTTTATAAAAGTATATTAGGCTAAGTGATTTTTAATATAATAACAAACACTTGTTAGTTTGCAGAGTAAAAATTATTAATTCAAAAATATGAGATGTGGATATGCTAAACAGGCTGACGGAAGAACATACATGGGACAGATCATAATTATTCGTTTATACAATTCGAAAATAAAATAATGACAATTAATTGCCATAGGCATAGGCCTACCTCAGTATTTTTTATTGAAATTCAAAGTAAAGGCACAATTTTAAAATTGGCAAACTAGGAATTAAAAACGAAACAAGCAGACAGATGAAAATATGAATATGTAAGTATATTTCAAATACTATAAACCCATCTTAAGTATTTATTTGTTACTCTATATGTGAATATTTGACAGTTAAGTTGTTTTAGAAATCAACAGATTTTAGTCCAGTCAATGAATGCATTGTAGAGAGCATGGAATATGGGATAATTTTTGACTTTAGGACTTTAGGACTTTGTTAGGAGGTAAACATACTAAAAGTCCCCACACCTGGGAGGTGAGCATAAGGCGGGAGGGGGTTGGAAAGGTCCCATGTTTAGGTTTTTTGCTTATATCTTGAAAACGGTGCACTGTAGAAAAAAATTTCAAATAAAAATGAAAGGTAATTAAATTCACTACAAAATAGTTATTGTACGTATTTGTCGAATTCCTAACGGTTTTCGAGATATAAGTTGTTGAAAATCAACAATTTTCGAAAAAAATCGTATTTACCTAACTCTTTTTGTTCAACATTTGCTTCTAATGCCTCCCGTCACCATTTCTCAGAAAAGTTGTCTGAAACTACGTTGTAGAGCATTAAATTTTCTTCAATTTGATGTACACTTTTGCCATTTTATTTTTAACCAATAAAAAGTTATAGAATTTCTAAGATGTATGCTTAATTTCGATGTTCCTCTAGAAATTAGTATGTTGAGGGCCTGTTGCGTTTTAACTGCTGTAACTTGCTATCATGATGAAGAACAAAAGAAACACAACATTTTTTTATAAATTACTAAGGGAAACCCCTGCGTGTTCCACACGCCAACCCCGTTGGAACATTCTATACACATTAAAATGTTTTTTTTTTATAATAAAGTTGTAGGATTAATAATAACCCCAAAGCTAAGATGGGAAATAATGTTAAATGTTCAAATCAAATTATTTCTTATATTTTATAACAGCAGTTATAATAAAGGTTAAAAGAACCAGCAAGACTCTGGTCTACAGGGGTGCCCACAGCATGGTTTGATGGCGCAAGTTGCGCCATCAGAATTTTTGGGGGGGAATAAATTTTTGGGGTGTTTTTCACAGTTTGGGGGGGGAATTTTCATATGTTCCTCATTAAAATCAATATAAAATATGAAGATTTGACGATTCCCCCCAAGAAATTAGGAGATAATCTGTTGTTTCTATGTGTTAAAAATCTCCAATTATTCGTGTGAAAGTGCCGTATTATTGACAGCCTGGCAATTCGACTACTACTGCTTGTAGTGCAGTGTAGAGACGAGCCGATAGAGGGTGCTGTGTGCGGTGTAAACAAAGTATAAACAAAGTATAAACATATTATAGACATTTACAGCATTGAGAACCTGCCAAGGTCATTCTGAAAACAACTGCCCTCCCCCTCACAACAGTCCCAAAACCATGGTGTAAAACGGTGTAAATAGATAAGGGGTGCTACTCAGAAAGACGAGTTTTGGACAGATTCAGCGCATTTCATTAGATGACGTCACGGCTCGAATTAAAAATGCAGCCTTTCGTCCAAACTGCGTTTGCGCATAAATCATCAACAAAGTGTATATTTTTTGTTTCTATATGAAACGTACTTTCCAACAAGTATGAGTTTAACGTTACAAATATGAAATTTACTATACCGAATTACCTTTATTTTATGCTCTTTAGATTGGTGATTTTGAAAATGACGTGAAATAAATAGTAAAAAAACTTTCCCACTACACATAAATAAAGTGTAGAAGAAGTTATTATTAGAAATAATTTGCATATTATTAGAAATATTCGTCTAAATTCAAATAGGGTTAAAGGTTGAATATTTTCTAACTTCAATATCAAATTTACATCGTTATAAACTACGTTTAGTTAGCTTTAAAACGATAACAAATTCATAATTTTTAAATGAGCGGAAGTGAGTGAACAAGTTTGTCTTGTCGTCTAATCAAAGAAAAAAACTTCTGTTCAAATCATAAAAAAATCCATTGAAAGTAGTATTACTATTCACTTCTTTTAAACTAATTTTTAATATAAAACAGTTTTATTGACTTATGCATTGCTTGTTTCTTTTTGGATGGAAATCACTTTCTTCATTTGTATGGTTGTCCATTTTACATATATTGCAATTGTATTTTCGGAAGAAAAATCTGTTCGGTGTATTATTATTGATTTATTTTACATATTGTGTAGTTTTGTCCTACGTTGTTTTGAACATTGTTGGTCTTATATTCATTTTTTGACCCTTGAGTCCAAAAAAGTGGTTTTTGCAAAATGTCTGTCTATATGTTTACAAAGCTAGAGCGAAAACTATTCGATCGATTTCAAACAAATTTGCACCAGACATGTCAAGTAGGCCTGTATAGATGCACGAAATTGGGTTTAATAATTTTGAAAAACAACCCCCTTTTTGGCCAAAAAAAACCCAAAAAATCAGTTAGGGTATTATTTTTTTTTATTAAAAAAACGGCTCTAACGATTTTGATAAAATGTGGCTTATTTGCAGCCCTTAATGTACCCTAATACACGCAGAAAACCGTATCTTTCTAAAAATTCTTGTATAGCTAATAACAATAATAATAACAACTGTTTTTTAGAGGTTTTTTTGGCCAAAAAGGGGGTTGTTTTTCAAAACCTTTTTCGTGCATCTATACAGGCCTAATTAACATGTTTGGTGCAAATTTGTTCGAAATCGATCGAATAGTTTTATCTCTAGCTAATAATAATAATATTTATTATTTAATCTCCTAGTTTAAAATCAAATCTCCTACCCCTCCTACAAAAATGAAGTCACTGTGAATCTGTTTAATAATTTAAATATGTTTGTGAGAAAGTATGTGCCAGTTTCTGGTACCGTTTATTTGCAATCTGTTTGTTTTATAACCTTTCTGTTGTATTATTTAACCCTAATGTGTGTACAATTTCTGTAAGTTGCTCTGTCATGGTTTTAATGGTTTCAAATTGTCTATTTCCCGTGCTATTGCGGTTTTCCGTGATTCTTAAGTATTTTTTGGTGATTTAGGTGTTTTTTTTTTTTTGAAAAAGTTGTTAAATTTTCCTTAGATTCTTTGGTCTAGTGTTCTATTCTCCTTTGTTATTATTATATGTTCGCAAATTTCAGGTCTTAAACCCTGTATTACATGTGGTATTATTTGGTTGTCTTCAACGTTACGGTATGTAATTAATAGATTGATTTGTGATTTGGCTGTCCATCCGTAAGCCACTTCTTATCTGGATATAAAAGTATGTGTATCTTCAGATGGTAAGCCGTGATATTGGGATGGTTGATCTAAGGGTATTTTCTCTTTCCTCTCCATTTCAGTGTTTGTTTTCGTTTTTTATTTTATTTGGGTGTTGTCTTGCTTCTTGGTAGATGTGTTCGATTTTCCTTTGATTGGACCATTTGAAATTTTGAAAGATCACATTTCAAATTTTTTGTGACATCTCATGATTTCGTTCAGTGATATATTGTTCGATGAAATTTGACCTGGTACGTCCGTTTTGACTTCCATTTGCTATCGGGTTAAGGTATGTTGTGATTGAAGCGACTGGTGCGTGCATAGCTCTGCGATGATTGCCGTCAGACTGTTGTTGTTATTGAAGCGATTATTCTACCAGTCGCCCATTCATAACAAGTCCATTTTGAACAATGCAAAGCAGGCGCCCGCGATTATCGCAACGTACCTTTATATCTAACGCGTTTGGCCTGTTAGTTTTATTCCATTAAGTTCTTTTGAAATATATTTGATATTGTTAATTATTATTAGTTATGTTTTGTTATTTATTTAAAAATCTTAATTTAGGGTATTCGTGTTTACCCCAATACTTACACTTTGTAACTACTTTTCAATCAAAGTCTAATTTTATCAAAATAATATTAAAACAATTTTATTCTCACTTAATTTTGTGTTGCATAAAATATCATTTATTTGTATTATGTTTTTGTATTCTTCCAAATCGGTTAAGAACCTACTACTGGTCTTCAAAATGTATTGTAGTTTTTTATTGTTATTTTCTTACAACATTTTCTTAATAATTATCAATGAATGTAAATTTATTTTTGTATTTTTCAACTATATATTACTTTTTTTGTTAAATTCGAATAGCTAGTTTAATATGTTACATTACATACGATTACCACCAATAACAAGGATTTCTTTTTCACCAAGCATTAGAGGTTAAAGAACTTATTTAATATTACCTATGTTGTCTTCTGCTACTTTCAAAAGTAGTAATGTGTTGTTTTTGTTAATAAATCTTACTGAATTCGTGTATTTGTATTATTTTATAAATTACGTAGAGCCTGCTTTTTTCCATAAACATATTATTATGAAAAACTTTAATAAGTTATTGGATTTAACTATAAACTTTAGGTTACCTAATGGGTTGTTTTCAGAGAACAAAATAACACTTTTAAAAAAATAAAAAATGCGTAATTAAGTTTTTTTTTTTTTTTGCTGAAGTGGCATAAAATGTCTACTTTATTTGGGAGAGGGAAACCAATGATGGGGTGGGGGGGGGATTTGCGCCATAGGCTTTAGGGGGGATGGGCACTCCTGCTGGTCTACACTTTAATAAAAACCTAACCTAAAAGTTAGAAATACGAAAAAAAGTTGCTTCAAAGTTTGAAATCAGGTGTTAATCGAAAAATTAGAGCAAACAGCTGTTTTGCCTCTTATTTTATTCAATTGGTTGCTATGGTAATTCATCAGTCTAGGCCTAACGTAAGAATGTTTTTCCGACTAAATTTACAAATACAGGTATTGAAATTTTTACCTTGTTATATTAAAAAATGGTTTTATCAAAATGAATTATAACGTATGTTACTCGGGGATAGTAAAGCTTTTTATTAGTAAAACTATTTTTTCAATCGGTTCAGTAGTTCCAGAGATTACCTCATACATACAAATAAACAAACAAATAAATATAGTAAACAACCATATTAATATAGTAAACAACGCTTTCTATAGCCCGTCTCAGCCCTATTATAGTATAAAATTGCAATTCTGTATGTTAAGTGAAAATGAAAAAACGGTATCATATTTCGTTTCATGATACTTTCCTGATAATTTTGATACCAAATTTGATTACATTTGGCCAACTTTGAGCTGTACTAGCATTATAAACTTTCTTAGTTGAATTAACATTACTAATATGGTTTACAACAATAAAGCCACAAAAATGTACTAGA
>JAGFPH010002259.1:49839-85634 GCA_018207615.1 Philaenus spumarius | reverse complement strand
TATTGCAGCGGAAAATGTCCGTGCAATTCCCGAAATTTTGAATTTTTCAAATATTTTTTTGAATAATTCAATCTTTCTAGACTACTACGGGCATCATACGTATGTAGGTCATAGAAATGCAAGTCAGGGCAAGATGAGAGTTAGCTGGCGAAAAACGGCAAAAGTAACTTAGCCGAAATTATCTGATTTCTGAGGGGATAGCCGGGATTTAGGAATTTGCGAATTAGTGGTTTTATGTGGTCAATGCATTACGCTAAACGCTTATGTATTGGGCATCTAATTCCCGAAACGTAATAAGGGAAATTGCTTACGTAATATGCGTTCAAAGTTAAACAAAACATTCAATTTAACTCAAAATCCAAAAGTAAGGGCATTTTTGGATTCAGGAAAAAATTCCAAAAAAGAAAGGTCATAAGACAAAAGGTCATAATATTAATATTAAAGAAAAGGCTTTAAAGTGGTGAATTTTGTATAATAAAAAAGTACATAAAAAATAAAGTTATTTTAAATAAAATGTATACAAAGTATTATTTAAGTAAAGTTTTAATGGCAAATTAAAAGAAAAAGTTAATTATAATTTGAATGGAAAGGTGACAATTGTAAAACCTTTAAGAACAAAAGTTCAGGTAAAATAAAGTTTTAAAGTCCATAAATAATTCAAATAGATTAGTAGCTAAACAAATTGTATAATGATCCAGTATATAAAATAAATTTCGGTAATATAAAGAAAAGAACAAATAGTAAATTCGTAAAACTCCGAAGTCCAAGAAAAACCAGGAAATAAGGTCAAAAGAAGAGAGACTGCGGCTAGTAACATTAAACCACAAGAAAAAGAACTGCAGAAAAGGAAATCGTCGGAAAATGGAAAATGGAAGACTTCGTGGCGAAAATCTGCGGAAAGCGGTCGGGACACGCGAAAATGCAAACGAAACGTCCTACAACTACCATTCGAGTTTGTGCGTAAAGAAGAAGATGTGGGAAGAAAGAAAATCCAAGTAGCAGGAAAATCCGATGGAAATTAGTAAAGTTATTAAAGAAAATATAATAACAATAGAAGAAACGACAAAGAAAGCGCGGCAAATCTCAGCGCAAGGGAGAATGGAGAGAAGAGGGGATGTGGGATTGCCAAAGTTCAGGAACTGAGAAATCAACTTAAAAAAAATAGTTTTTAAATTAAAATAATTAAAAAGTAAAGAAATGATAAAGGAAAAAGTCATTAAAATAATTAATACTATAGCAAAAGAAAACAAAATCTTTTATAAATTGCAAATTGGAGGATGCGACAAAAGGGTGCAAAATACCAGCAAGGCCATACCTGATTCGGAGGGAAACTGGGTATAAATACAGGGTACCCAGCGACTCTCGGTCTCTTTCTTTCTTTTTACAAAAATGGTGATTGAGCTTCTAGACATCGTGGGATAACCAGACGAACGGACCTAGGACCATCTGCCAACTTCCAGAAAGAAAACATCTGTAATTCACAGGCACGAGACAACTTGTGATTCCAGTCGAAGGACATACAGCTACAACTTATAAGGTCTGTGAAAAGCGAAAATACGTTGCAGATTTTCCCTAAAATTTTGCCTGAGTAAATTCATTAAATTTATTTATTATACTGGGTTAGATATTTTATTAATCTTGTGGTGTATCAAGTTGCATTCAATAAATTAAATTAAAATTTGATTAAAGTAAAAGTTTAAAAATAATAATATTTAATAATAAAGAGATTTAATTAATTAACATTATAAATAGAAAAAAAGCAATTTTCAAAGTAAGTAAATTCATAGAAAGTTCTACCATTTTAGATTAAGTCAATTATTTTTGAATTTATTGTATAAGGTAAAAATTACCAAAGAATTTAAATATTTTGTGTTTCAGTTTTTTTAAATTTCTGTTTGAATTTAGAAGTAATAAATTCAAAGTTTTCATTTTGCAGAACAGAATTAATTTGATTTTATGTTACCTGTCTTGCACATCCAATAGTGTAGCCCATGTATTCAGATATTAGAACTTGGTTAAATTATAAGTTAAGGGTCGGCTCTAGCTGTCGGCCATGTTAGTTGACACTCCATAAGACCAATGTTAAATTAAAATCCATATTTTTCCTTTATTTTTGATCGGATAATTATGAACGATATGTAATTTTAAAGCTATGGCCAATACGCATGCAAATGGCTTTTCCAAAATTAAGAAAAACGTTTTGTTTAATATTTATTAACAATTTAAAAAATTAATTTTTAATAATTTTTTATGTTGTCACTATTAGTTATAGCGAAAAAGTACCAAGCCATTTGCATGAAGAATTTCGTCCCCAAGAGTTTGGTATTTTTTTGAAAACGCTATTTGAACAATTGCGGGTTTTAAATGGATTTAGGCTGAGCAATGTCCGTGTAACCTATCGCCGCTATAGGGTGACTTTAAATATTTTTTTACGATGTAACTATTAATTATAGCGAAAAATTATCAAACCATTCGGATGAAGAATTTTGTCCTCAAGAGTTTGGTATTTTTTTGAAAACGCTATTTGAACAATTTCGGGTTTTAAATGGATTTAGGATGAGCAATGTCCGCGTAACCTACCGCCGCTAAGCTGGAGTCGTAGGTTGCTTTCTGTTTTACTATAGCCGACCCTTAAACGAAAGCACAGATAATTTACGTTACAAGAATAGTTCCAGTGTACTTACAACTCTGAGGTTTACATAAAGTAAAAAAGAGTCAGTTTAATTGAGCTAGTGTGTTAAATTACTGGGAGTTAAATATAATTTTTGATTGTCAAAATATTTACTAAATTAAATATTTGGCAACAAGTTGCTTCACCTAGGCGAACAGAAAAGAGTAGCCATTGTCTCCCAGTAGGTGATAGTAATTTATTTTGCAACAGAGCTTGGCGTTCCCAACAAAGTAGTGGAACGTTTCTAGAGAAACAAGCTTTTCGTTGTAATATAAAATTCAATGTATGTCCGTCTGTTTGTACGTCTGTCTGTTTGTACGTTTGTCTGTTTGTATGTTTGTCCTTTATGCGTTACCAAACCGTCCATCCGATTGCTTTGAAATTTTGCATAGTAACACAGGTTAACCCTGGGAAGGTTTTAGGCCATTTACCGAAGTCCTAGGACATTAGGGCTATGCCCCAGTGGCCCTTAAAGTATCAATGTTAATCTTATGGAAGGTCAATCTTAAGGAAGAAGAAGGAAGATTTCTTTTGATTTAATTTTCTATTTCGTTGTCATCAGTGCATTGCGATCGATGGATATCAGTTTGAATAAGGTTTATGGATCAAATAGATTTAATTTATTTATGAGTTACTTATATCTTTAATTCCCTAACGTTGTTTAGTGCTTAGTAACATCGTTAAAATTCAATAATTATGTTGTAACACACTTAAGCAAATAAAACTATTTTAACGAAAAGGTACTATTTCTTTGATATCCCGCCATTTTGTCCTAATGTGTCAGAATTAACTGATACTCAGGTGTATTTATTTTACATATGTGTATGTTAGGACTGTTGAGTTTCAGGTTTGTAGAGTGTTCGGTGCATCTAATATATTAATTCAAAAATAGGGACCTCTTCGTGGGACACCCGGTATAATAATAGCTGGTCCATATTTTGTGGAGAGAAGTACCTATGGAAAATCCCTGTAGTGACATACAGCGTAGAGGGTGATACCAATTTCATATTCGTTCTCTTAGGCCTAATGGTATGGGAAATATTATGATAAATCAAGCAGTCGAAATTTTGTCATGTATATGTGAGATATAGGCCTAGGCCTATAGATAAAGATATAGGCCTATATCAACAAAAAAATCTAAATTTTATAAAAGTATATTAGGCTAAGTGATTTTTAATATAATAACAAACACTTGTTAGTTTGCAGAGTAAAAATTATTAATTCCAAAATATGAGATGTGGATATGCTAAACAGACTGGCGGAAGAACATACATGGGACCGATCATAATTATTCGTTTATACAATTCGAAAATAAAATAATGACAATTAATTACCATAGGCATAGGGCCTACCTCAGTATTTTTTAGTGAAATTCAAAATAAAGACACAATTTTAAAATTCGCAAAGTAGGCCTTAAAAAACGAAACAAGCAGACAGATGAAAATACGAATATGTAAGTATAGTATTTCAAATACTATAAACCCATCTTAAGTATTTATTTGTCATATGTGAATATTTGACAGTTGTTTTAGAAATCGACAGCTTTTAGTCGAGCCAATGAATGCATTGTAAAGTGCATGGAATATGGGATAATTTTTGACTTTAGGACTTTGTTAGCAGTAGTTAGGAAGTAAACATACTAAAAGTCCCCACACCTGGGAGGTGAGCATAAGGCGGGAGGGGTTGGAAAGGTCCCATGTTTAGGTTTTTCGCTTATATCTTGGAAACGGTGCACTGTATAAAAAAATGTTTCAAATAAAAATGAAAGGTAATTAAATTTACTATAAAATAGTTTCTGTACGTATTTGTCGAATTCCTAACGGTTTTCGAGATATAAGTTGTTGAAAATCAACAATTTTCGAAAAAATCGTATTTACCTAACTCTTTTTGTTAAACATTTGCTTCTAATGCCTCCCGTCACCATTTCTCAGAAAAGTTGTCTGAAACGACGTTGTAGAGCATTAAATTTTCTTCAATTTGATTTACACTTTTGCCATTTTATTTTTAACCAATAAAAAGTTATAGAATTTCTAAGATGTAGGCCTATGCTTAATTTCGATGTTCCTCTAGATATTAGTATGTTGAGGGCCTGTTGCGTTTTAACTGCTGTAACTTGCTATCATGATGAAGAACAAAAGAAACACAACATTTTTTTAATAAATTACTAAGGGAAACCCCTGCGTGCTCCACACGCCAACCCCGTTGAAACATTCTATACACATTAAAATGTTATGTTTTTTTTTGATTAATAATAACCCCAAAGCTAAGATGGAAAATAATGTTAAATGTTCAAATCAAATTATTTCTTATATTTTATAACAGCAGTTATAATAAAGGTTAAAAGAACCAGCAAGACTCTGGTCTACACTTTAATAAAAACCTAACCTAAAAGTTAGAAATACGAAAAATAGTTGCTTCAAAGTTTGAAATCAGGTGTTAATCGAAAAATTAGAGCAAACAGCTGTTTTGCCTCTTATTTTATTCAATTGGTTGCTATGGCAATTCATCAGTCTAGGCCTAACATAAGAATTTTTTTCCGACTAAATTTACAAATATTGAAATAATAGTATATTTCATTACTAGTACCGAAAGTGGCACTTTCCGGTGCGCGCCCAAGTTTCACGTACGATGCGAAGCCGAGTACGGGAATAATTGGAGCAAGTGCCGGAAAATCACTTTCGGTACAAGTTATGAACGGTACTTTTCATCACGACGCAAAAATACACACAATGCTGAAGAATTTTTGGTTATTTTTGGTTAGGTTATGCCAACCTATATAATATTGTCATTCATTTTGAAATTTGTATAAGTAATGGTCATTGCAAAATCAGCACCGAATGTTCTTGGGTTTCCTCGGTTTACATTGTTGAACAATAAGAACAGCTGATATAAATTGTAAGAATAAACGGCAAAGCGACGTCAGAGCGCGTAGCGGGCAAATGGAAAACTAATTGAGAGCAAGGGAAAACAAATTTAGAGCAAGGGAAAATCAGCTGATCGTTTTTCCCTTGCTCTAAATTAGAGCTTGGGAAACGATCGTTTTCGTTGCTACCAGCTGACATCGAAAGTAGCTACTTTCGGTACGGAGTGATGAAAAAAATGTTTTTATCAAAATGAATTATAGCGTATGTTACTCGGGGATAGTAAAGCTTTTTATTAGTAAAACTATTTTTCAATCGGTTCAGTAGTTCCAGAGATTACCTCATAGGTACATACAAATAAACAAACAAATAAATATAGTAAACAACCATATTAATTTAGTAAACAAGTAAAAACTATTTGCAGAATAGTTCGTTTAAAAGCCACCAGGAATCAGCATATTACGGGTCTGATTCAAAACTCTAAACCCCAGATATTGTGTTAAAAAATATTGTTCGACAGCGCTTCCTAGTAGTTTAAGTGGCAACTATTTGCAGAAAAATTAATCTACCATCAGCCATTAAAGTGATCAAATATGTTTTGTTAGAAATAATTAAATAAATCTGCAAAAACAGTTAGTTGATTTTTCCTCAGTGAGGTGGGACTCTTTTTTATAACATTTTGTAACGTCTCACTGTTAAAAATTATATCGAAACGGAAAATAAACCTTAATTTTTCTTTACCGGTAATTACTGAATTACATCTCGGCTACAATTTCCTGTCCCTGTAATGTGCTGCCCTCAAGTAGCTTAAATATGAAACTACAGCACAATAATAATTTTGCTCTTGTCGGGTAAGTACTGCTACCTAAATCCAAATTATAAACTATTATTTGTTTCAATCGTGGGTTTAGTCGTGAGGTGCTGCCCTCAAGCATGTTAAATTTGAAACTATTTATAACAAATTTTGCTACCGTCTGGTAATAGCCCAGTATATAGGGGGTTTCAGCTTACATTAATTGCGGTAAAAGATTTTTTTTTTCTATGATCGTTTGGTATGGTGTGGGTATGCCAAATCTAATTTTGCGACCTCGAAAGGGGGGGGGACAACTTTTGGGGGGCAAATAACCTCGAAATTTTTGGACTTTTTCCAGTTTTTCGCTTATAACTAAAAAACGGTACATATTATGTAAAAAATAGTTCTGTAGTAAATTAGAGAGGACAAAATTTCGCGTTGATTAAAAAAACAAAGTTCAAAATTGGTCCAGTATTTCGATTTTTATGGGGATCCAAAAAACAGCAAATTTTTCCAACTTTGCCAAAAAATGTGTTTTACCCATTTTCAATGTGCTGTAACTTTGCAACATCAAATTTTGTCACTACCCCTTCCCCAAAAGTTGTAGAGCATCAATCCCTGAGTTCAAAAAACACGGATTTTTCGAAATTGAGCCGATTTTGAAATTTTGTCAACTCATCAAGCAAAATAGGGGAAAACCTTAAATTCACACAATCGGGTTTTCACTCTTTTTCGATGTCTTTGAGTCCGGAAATCAATTCTGAGGCTTAGGTATGTCATCTGAATGCATCTGGAAATTATTTTGAAGAATTTTGTGAAAATTTTAAAATCTAAATAATGATTCATGACTTTTACCTGTAGTGCTGGTTTCTTGTTCACTAAATATACCAGGTGTCTTAAAAGTCCCACGCCCCCCCCCCCCTTTAACTTTTGTGTTTGTTAAAACAAACAAATATCCCTTGGGGAATGATACTAACTTAGCCCAAAGTACTTTTGAAGCAATCGGAAATTTTGAGTGTCCCCTAAAAATGGGGGATTTTGGGGGCAACTCAAAATTTTTAAGTGGGAAGTATGGTCATGTGATACCTCATTTTAAAGGTCTATTTATGACTAGGAAAATGACATAAATAAAATAAAAATCCGACTACCCAAAACAAAATGGCGGCCCTAAACGTGTTGAAATAAATCGACATAAAGTTGCTAATATCTCGAAAAGGAAGACTTTTTAGAAAAAAATTCAAGAGACAAAAAATGTTTATTTCAAAGTGCTTGACCTAAAATATTGCTTACAAATCGATTTCGTAAATTTTATTTTTTACAAAATTTTCTAAGGAGTCGACCTAAAATTTGTTTTGGGAGGTCCGATTTTTATTTTGGGGCTATAAGTGCTGCTACCTAAATCCAAATTATAACCTATTATTTATTTTAATCATTGGTTTAATAAATTGCTGTAATATTTATATGTAATCAATACAATTAAAGTGTTTTAACTTTATTTTTTTTATATTGTTGCGTAAAGTAAGATGCTCCTACCTAAGAAGAAATACTTCCTGTGAACACATTGGTCTACATTATTGAGCATTCTATGCATAACTGTCTTACAAGCAAAGAAACTAATAAGAGTACGTCCAAGTATCAAGATAGAGCAAACATCATCCAAGTAAATCTTCAACTAATACAAATAATCAAACATACAAATTTAATAACCAGTTAACCATTTTAACCAGGTGTAACAAAACATATCAGTTATAATTACATTGTAAGGAAGAACATAAGCGACAGTTATATTTATTATTCAGGAAATTTAAAACAAATCTACATGAATTACATTCAAAAACCTTTAGAACAATGCACAAGTACTCAAGATTAGAATAAAAAACAAATTTAAATAAAGTAACATTAAACAATATCATCAGTGTAATGGTTTATATACCAGTCTGCTTTTACAAACATGAGTGATGAACAAGTGCGCCCATGCAGTTTGGTCACAGTTAAATTACCAAATGGACTACTTTTTGGTCAATAATGAAACTATGTTGAGGTGTACTACAAAGATTATATTATACAACAAACTAATTATATATATGTGTGTCATTTTTAACTAAACAAATTTTCAATAGCATGTGTATCTTTAAAATATTTTCACTCCTTTAAGTTGTTAAATTTTTGTTAACTCTCTGACTATGTTTTAAGATTTAGCAGAACAATCAGAATTGTGTAGAAGTTCCATTGAAAAACATGTGTTAAAAAATATAACTACAATACATGTGATTTACTCAACCAGAATGAACTGGAAATGAAAGCAGGGTCCTATTTGACAAGTACACAAGTTGTAACCAAAAACTAAATTCGTACAAGTTTAACAAAATATCAAATTATTTGTGTTTCAAAAAAGTACATTTTTTGAATAATAAATTGATAAGTAAATTTTCACAAATTTACAATTTACTACATGAGTTCAATAAATGTTAACAGTTTATACCTAATCTATAATAACAGGTTTTGATCCATCTTATGTGGTTAAACATGGCTTGTTACTGAAAAGTTCATTGGCATTTTTATGAAACCATTGTAACAGATGTCTTGTAAATAAGTTTTAACACCCATATTTACTTTCTCCACCCTATACGTAAATCACGATTTATCTAAAACTACTGAACGGATTGAAATAAAATTTGGTATGTAGCTTCCTTCTAGGGCCATAGTGGCTCACTTAGAAAAGGTTTTCAAAAAATTCGAAATTTTAGTGGGGTTTGGGGGTCAATGTTACTAATTCACGATTTCTCTAAAACTACTGAACGGATTGGAATGAAATTTGGATTGTAGCTTCCTCTAGTGCTGTAAATGCTGATAAGAAATTAAAGGATTTTTGAAAAATAAAAATTTTAGGGGGGTTTGGGGGGTTTGGTGGGTCAAAGTTACTAAATCACGATTTCTCCAAAACCACCGAACGGATTGGAATAAAATTTAGTATGTAGCTTCCTCTAGGGCCATTGGTGCTAACTAAGAAAGGTTTTAAAAAAATTCTAAATTTTAGGGGGTTTGGGGGGTCAAAGTTACTAAATCACGATTTCTCTAAAACCACCGAACGGATTGGAATAACATTTAGTATGTAGCTTCCTCTAGGGCCGTAGGTGCTGTTAAGAAAGGATTTTTAAAAAATAAAAATTTTATGGGGGTTTGGGGGGTCAAAGTTACTAAATCACGATTTCTCTAAAACTACTGAACGGATTGGAATAAAATTTGGTATGTAGCTTCCTCTAGGGCCGTAGGTGCTCACTAAGGAAGGTTTTCAAAAAATTCGAAATTTTAGAGGGTTTGGGGGGTCAAAGTTACTAAATCACGATTTCTCTAAAACTACTGAACGGATTGGAATACAATTTGGTATGTAGCTTCCTCTAGGGCCGTAGGTGCTCACTAAGAAAGGTTTTCAAAAAATTCGAAATTTTAGGAGGGTTTGGTGGTCAAAGTTACTAAATCATGATTTCTCCAAAACCACCGAACGGATTGGAATGAAATTTGGTATGTAGCTTCCTCTAGGGCCCTAGGTGCTCGCTAAGAAAGGGTTTAGGGGGGGTGAAATTTTAGGGGAGGTTTAGGTGGGTGAAAGTTACTAAAACTCCCCATAAGAAATACATAGTGTAATTTATATTCATTAATATAATATATTTTTTGTTAATATACATTTAACTTTGATTTGTCTATCCGTGCAAAGCCAGATCGGGCTAGCTAGTATAATAATATAATATGGATGTGTGTTACATGCATCTAATATTTTCCATGGTAACATTTTCCTACTTTTGCAATTCTAAATAACCATCTCCTATGCTACCCTTGGGAAGGTATAAAGTTTCAACTGGGAGAAAGTATGTGGCAGTTATCTGGTACCGTTTATTTACAAGTGTTACTAACAGGACTTGCAACTTCATGAAATCAGTCACAGATGGTTAAAATTTTGTTTTCAGAACGCCAATTAAAAGGCATTAATCTCCATGAAATCTACAAATGTTAACAATGTGAACTCAGTTTGGCAAACTTATATTTTAATTTTATTAATGCCTTAGAATTGGAAAAACTATAATTTATCATTCACAACTAATACAATTGTTAGTTATCATTCATGTGGGAGAAATATGTTCTTGGAGGAGTCAAACTTATCAGTTAGCAGTTATCTTGCAATCGATTGATAAAAACCTACTGAGTGAAGATAATTTGGGAATTATGGTAGGTACTGAATAATACTACAAAAGTTAAAAGGAAGTTTTAAAAGAAAGCTAAAATACTGGGAATAGGATATAATGAAATACACTAGCAATGTAATATAATATGTACAATATGAATAATAAATAGAACATATTTAGAATATTATTTAGGGTGATGATTTTTATAAATAGAACATTCTTCTTTTAGATCGAATCTGTTTTTATTTGTAATAAGACTTTTCCAATATTTTTCCTATCTGCCAGTAATTTTATTGCCTCACGTCCCTAAAAAATACAAATTGCATAGTTAAATCATTACAATATAACATAGAATGTTTAATAACAGTTAATGCTGAACTTATGGAAATAAATAGTAATGATTACTATGAACATAAACTACTTCTGTATTAAATATTATTATTTATCATTACTTTGCAATATTATTTAATATTTAATTGACAGTAAACAAGATTAATACCAACCTTACTAAATGGCAGAATGGAATCAATACGAGGTTTAATTTTACCATGTTGGTACAACTGGAATAAATGTTGTACAGCATCATGTACAGTTTGCGGAGACTCGGAAAACAAAGTACCAAGATGGAGTCCACTGATGGACTTATTGCCACAGACTAGCGGGCGTAACTCTATGTTATTTGCTAGAGATTGTAAAGCTGTTTCTACAATTTCCTGATTGTCTGACACTACACAGTTTGCACCTGAAACAGATTTGATTGCTGATAACTTTTTTATGGCAAAAAGCACTGACAGGCTATCATTTCCACAAAATAGACTTTATTTCCTACAAGACAAACATCTATTGTCTTCCTAGTTTCGAACCAGGAAATCAGATAAACTAACCCACCGCCAGCAAGGCTCTTTATGATAGTTAGTTATAATTTTGTTTGCATACCACTAATAACAAAACTCTCTATTGAAATTGGTCCAACTGTTCAACTGTTACCTTAAGTGTTCTATAAATGTTCATCCTGATGGAGAAATTTAATCCGTCCGGCAACTCTTACACTAAGAGCCTTATGCTAACACCAGCTGGAGTTAAATGAGGTGACGTGTTAAAGAAATACACTGGCAAAAGCAACAACAAAAGGTTTTTGAATAAATTTGTTGTGATTTTTGAACTGTTTCTGCTTTGACCACTTATTCAGGACATTCCCAAATTATATTTTTTCAATTATATTTTTGATTTTGTTCGGAACTTTGAATACGGTACTACATTATTCCAATTAAAAAATCTGACATTAACAAATAGAATTATATGAGGAGAAGTCTATTAAGTTCTATCAAAACAAGTAAATTGGTTGCATAATTAGATATTTAGAACAGAAAATAATCAAACACAATAATATAATAAATCATACTTATCATATGTTGTTTCACAAATTGTCTTAACTTTTGTCATAAAATTCACTTTTACATTATGTTATTTATATTAATTGTTCTTTGTAAAAAACATGATGAAAAGTAAGTAGGACCTTATTGAATTTGAGATCTCATAAGATTCAATTTACAATAGAAACAGTCTGAATTTTCTCGATTTAACCATAACCAAAACTCTAGATAAACTGAACTATAAAATTTTCCGGAAACCTACAACCACCGACACAACCATACATGCACAATCACACCATCCCATCTCCCAAAAAATGTCTGCATACAACAGCTTAATCCACCGCCTTCTCACCATTCCGTTAAACAAACAGGACTTTCATGACGAACTAAACACCATAAAATATATAGCACAAAAGAACGGCTACTATAGTTCAATGATAGACAAATTATTACATAAACATATAAGAAAGAAATCCACCCCTCGTAAGAACAAGAAAATTAATAAATTTATCTCGGTCGAATATTCTAACATTGTTCCTATGATGTTAAAACATACTTTCGCCAAACACAAAATCAACATCACGTATCGAACTAACAACAACGTTCAAAAAAATTTGCGACATAAACAGTTGACACCAACCGAAATGACAGTTTTATATACAACAGTCAGGTGTATATAAAATAAACTGTAATGATTGCAACCGCTTTTATATTGGACAGACAGGCAGAGCGTTTAAAGAACGCTTTAAAGAACATCTGCCGCATAATAACATACGTAAAATGAAGTCAAATTACGCTCAACATCTGATAGACCGTAACCACATCTACACAAATTTAGACACCAACTTGACACCTCTTCATTATTGCGTAAAGGGGAGACTAATGAACGCCATCGAAGAATTCGAAATTTACAGGGAATTCAGACATAACCCAGATAACGTTTTAAATGATCAGCTGTCATTTCAATCCAATTACTTGTATGATACAGCCCTCGGTTATCAAGATAGAACCGGTCAATAATTAACATACAAAGTAGGCTGCTTTATTTAGTTTAGTTCAGTGTATCATAGAAGATAAGATGGTGTACACCAACCGGCTCAATCCATGTCGCACTATAAATTATGTGTTGTGTACTTTGTGTTTTTAATGTGTTTGTGTTTGTGTGTGTGTATATGACGATCTGAACAGTGATGAATATATTTTATACTTGATAATGAGACTACGGTCTCGAAACGCGTCGTAAGTAGGACAACTCAAGAAGTCACAAGACGGACTAACAATCAGGTAAAATACTATTGTAATTTCCTGTATTTATTTCATTTTATGAAGTGACTTGGATACCAAAATCATGAAACTAAAAGTATTATGTAGCTCAAAACTAGTAAGGAAAACTTTTTTCAAAACTGATTGGTAATATTTTAATCATGCAGGTTCTAAACAAAATATCCGTCGCCACTAACGTCATTTTATAACAAACTGCCGTCGTCTTCGTTCATTTTAATTCACAACAATCATTATTATTATAAAAAGAACAATATTCAAAAATAAACTGTGAAATTACACACGATAACCTACTACAACAAAACTAAACAACGCGTAAGCTCACTAAAACGCTGCGTAGTAAGTAGGAACCAAACAACGGCGAGAGCAGACAGCTGTTTACAGACCGGCCAAAGATGGCAAACATTACATTTTCTAAGATTTATTTACCACAGAAACTGAACTCAAATGGTCCTAATAAAATTCCACAGATAGCAGCACATCTCAAACTTCAACAATAGCGGTCATCAAAGTAACTACGTCTGTTCAAATGCAATCAAAGAACGTTACGATAACGAGTTTAGGGCTCGCCCGACATAGGAGTTCGTGTGGATTAGTAGGGTACGGGGTTGCCCCGACACTCGAGTGGAAAGGGTTAAGCAATCCACTGCTATTATACATGAATACTCACCGGTTATCACTAGGTGACCCAATGGTTTCAACAGTTCCAGGCTATTTTTGATACTGTCACCTCCTATATTATCAATGATAATGTCAAACTTGTTTTCTTTCTTCAGTGCATCCATATAGTTATGATAAGTCAAAGCTGTGTCCACACCATTGGATTGTACAACATTGTGTTTAGCTTCTGCGCATGTCCCGTAGACTTTCACATTAGAAACAGTATGAGCTAACTGTGTTGCAGCCCAACCTACTCCTCCTGGAAAAAAGGAAAAAATGTTTAACTGAGTTCATGTCTCACTCCAATTACAGTAGAATTCCGATAACTCTGGAACTGCTAATCTGATCTTTTATGTTGTCCCCAGACTAGATTAATTTTGTATATTTGGTACAAAAACTAAAATGATTCATTTTAAATTTCAGCCAAATAATATCAACAAACTGACAATTTTATTTCAGTTTTTAGTACTGCTTACAAATTCAGTACAGAATTTGAGAGGTAGCATGAGACAGACTATAATATTTTGAGATTGAGCTACTCAGATATGTTATAATGAGGAGAAGGCAAACGAATAAACTAACCTTGTGATGATATTATAGTCAGTAACAATGGAGAACTGGTCAACTACACACTGAGCTGCAGCTTTTGTTTTCTTCTATGAAAGCAAACCTGTTAAGACAGTGCAAAGAGAATATCTTATTAATTTCTGAAGTCAAAGAAATGGTGCTTAATGTCTTTAATTTAGGCCAGTTAGACCAATGATGACAAGGAGAGCAGCGTGTACTACAGGTAAATCTATAGCCAGTAGCTAGACTCAAACATACGAAGTTCCGACTGTAGCAGTCTCGCTTAAAGCTTTTAGCCGCTCATACACTCCGCTTCCCCTCGTGGAGCCTGGATTGTTTAGGTTCGATAACTTTTGTACAGTTGTGGGCATGAAACATAAAACAGTGCTAAAAATAACAACTCCCGTGAATGTGTGCGAGAAGCCATCATGGATCAGTTCTTGAAAGCAAACCAAAGAATTTGGACTTTTCTCAAAGATTTTTGAGACCAATTTTAAACAAATGAAAATTTTAGAACTATAAAATACCCAGAAATTACTTTCTATAAATGTGCCAGTGAGAGCTATTTTTTGTAACACTTTGCTCAGCATTGTAACAAAAGCCCTTAATGCCTGTTCTTTCCTACTTACCAGTGATGAAGCCCATTTTCACTTGGACAGTACAGTAAATAAACCCAACATAAGATATGAAGTACCTAATATCACAAAGAAATTGTTCAGAAATCATTGCATTTGCATAAAGTAATAATGTGGTGTGGTGATGATTTATTTGCAATTGGTTGACCCTTACGCTTTTAAATCTATGTAGGTGTGACTGTAATAGCAAATTTAGCATGATACATTGCTATATTCATAAATCATTTTTAGTGGATGAACTCAGAAGACTTCAAGAGGATCCCAAAACAACTTTTCTGCAACATGACAATGCTTGTTCTCTCACTGCTCAGCACAGAATGCCTTATGTGAGAAATATGATTAAATCCCATGGTTCAGTAATGTTGTGTAGCCTTCCCCCTCTCCAGGTATTCGGTTCTAGTTTTGTTTCTTATTGGGAGACCTTAAAGAGAGTGTACAGATGACAGCTTACAACCCTGATAGAATTAAAAGAGGCCCTAGATAAAGCAATATTTGCAATAGATGGAGCTTTACTGCACCGAGTGTCTGATAATTATTTGAAATGTGTCCAACAATGCATTGACTTGAACTGTGGCAATCTTAAGGACGTTTTGTTTTAAAATAATTTTCAAATTCAAAGAAAATAAATGTTCAAATAGCAATCAAAAGTTAACATTTAAAATACATTATGAACACAGTCACATGAAACTTTTTTCTAAACAATTTTGGTATACTTACTAAGAATTCACCATCAATTTTATGTAGGCTAATAAATCACTAAAGTGACTTAAAATTTGTATAAATTGGTAAACATGAAAATTGCATTTACCTGTTAAGCTAAAAGTCGTCATGAACTGACAAAGAATTTCTTTCCAGTGTTTGATTGGCAATGTAAACTTTATAAGACCTCTGGATAAATAAGGAGATGAGAAAACATCAATAAAGTAAATAAAAAGTCATTTCTAATTTATGTCTGTCAACTTGTCCTTTATCATT
The DNA here is from genome assembly GCA_018207615.1 of Philaenus spumarius. Classification (NCBI taxonomy): domain Eukaryota; kingdom Metazoa; phylum Arthropoda; class Insecta; order Hemiptera; family Aphrophoridae; genus Philaenus; species Philaenus spumarius. The sequence goes on along the minus strand of JAGFPH010002259.1, from coordinate 69,637 downwards.
AAGAAGCTCTTACATTAAACAACTGCATTTTCAATCAGATTCTTATCATCAGGGCAAAATAAAATACTATAAATAATGAATTCATTTTCAGTATCCAGGTCACTGATTTATTAAAAATAAAGTTTCTTACCTTCTTTTCTTAAGTCACGTACCTCTTCTTTATAAAATTGCTTCATTTGATATTACTAACCTTTACACTAACGTACCCATCCAGGAAACAATAGATATTGTGCAAAAACTCCTCAACAAAACCAACTTACTAAATTCTCATAAAATCTCCGAAATAATTAACCTATTAGAAGTAATACTGAAACAGAGTTATTTCACCCACAATGGGAAATATTATGTCCAAAAAGACGGACTAGCAATGGGATCGCCACTTTCAGGTCTTTTAGCGGACGTATTTTTGAACAACTTTGAAAACGTATTTCTGCTGTCCGATTCGAACAAGTTTAGCAACCAAATTCTGTATTACACCAGATATGTGGATGACACATTTATAATTTTTAACGGAACTTTTAGGCAATTAGAACAACTAAAAAATTATATCAATTCAATAACCCCAAAAATACAATTCACATTAGAAATTGAAAAGGATAGCAGTATAAATTTTCTAGACATAACCGTCACAAAACAACAAAACAAGTTTCGGTATAAGATATACAGGAAGCCAACCACAACAGACGTCACTATACATTCTGATTCCCATCATCCATTACCTCATAAGATGGCAGCCTATAACAGTCTGATCAATAGCTTAATGACAGTACCATTAGAGCCTCACGATTTTCAAGAAGAATTAAATACGATAAAATATATTGCCACAAGAAACGGTTATGGAAGCTCAATAATTGACAAACTTATCTTAAAACACAAGGTTAGATCTGGATCGCGTCCCAAAGAGAAAGAAAAAACGGTTTTCGTATCGACTGAATATGGCAACGTCTTACCTAAAATAGTCACTTCTACCTTCCATAAACTTAACAGAACTATAGCATTCCAAACCAGTAACACCATCAAACAATTTTTTCAACCCAAAAACCCAAGACATATAGAAGACCAAACAGGTGTGTATAGATTGACTTGCGACGATTGCGAAAAGGTTTACATAGGCCAAACCGGGAGAACATTTAAGACTCGATTTAAAGAACCCTTGCCAAAAAGATCAATTTGAGGCAACAAATCGAATTTTGCCCACCATCTAATTGACGAAAACCATAGTTACACGAGTCTGGAAAATAACCTGAAACCAATTAAAATATGTACCAAAGGCAAATATATGAACGCAGTCGAGGAGTACGAGATCTATAAGGCGTTCAAATCTAAAGATGTAAACGGCGAACACCAATTATTAAACGACCAGCTGAGTTTTGACTCGAATACGTTATATGATACGGCGATAAGAATCCAAAAAACCCGCGGTAAGAACAGGTTCAGAGTGCGCAAGACAACAGACTGACAATTGCCGGCCGGTCGCCAGAAGGTAAACACCTAAACGTGAAATGTGCTATGTGTGTTTTGTGTAATTTAATTTTAATGTATGACGACCTCGATTGAGTAATTTTGTGTCTGATGATGAGATAAAAGTCCCGAAACGCGTCACTAACGAACATAAAGAAGAGGTCACGTGACGGAAGAAAAGAAGGTAAGAAACTTTATTTTTACTATAAATAACAAAAACATGGAACACATTTCACTATGTACGGAAGTCATAAATAGTTCAACATTTATTGGTATAAGCCCAAATATTCCTCGTACATATACTAACCAATGAGTCAACATTGAATATAGTTCTGTGTCTTGTTGGTCTCTATAATTTTCAAATAACTTTAATCGGAGGCTCCTGATTCTTATCTCCAGACAAAACAGGTGGACTTTACAGTTTCAACCCATAAACCTGAGTCTCTTCTGTGTGCGTCCTGGACATAAAAGTATTATCAAAGAGCTTCTAAAAAATATTCAAACTATTTTGTAGGATTTGTACTATATTTTGTGCATAGGCCAAAATGGACACCCCATCCTTGTGAGATTCAAGGAGCACCTACCAACCAAAACACAGAACACTTTAATTCTGTTATAGCTCACGGATTAGCGATTGTTATAATTTCTTGATGAAATTAGTCAACTAAAACAACTTAATTTTGTGGAATTCTGAATTCTGAATAAAAAACCTTGGATAACTTAAATGCCCAACAACACACCAGTATCTATAAAATCACACATATAGCGATTGCCCATGCTACTATGTAAGTCAAACAGGACGTTTTTCCCATATAAGTTAAAAAGAACACCTACCAACTAAAAATCTGAACAACAATTCTTCCCGTTATGCTCAGTACCTAAGAAACAATCATCATACTTATTCCAATTGCAACACTAACATAGAAGTAACACGTATGCAAAAAGGGACACTACATGAATGCAATCGAAGAACATGAAATATACAAGGCTGCAAAATACGATAAGATAACGCTACACTGGCTGGAGATAAGTAGAAGGGACATATTTAAAACCCAATATCAGACTACCGTTTACACTCACAGCCTCCCAAACAGTAATGCCTTTTTATTTTAGTAGCGTCTCTTCAAGAATATGGGGATTGTTGTTGTTGTAATAATTACAATTATGCCTATTCACTACACCATTGCTGTAGAAAGTGGACTCGTCTGAGAAAACAATTCCAGCATGCCAAACAGGACCTAACTCATGATACTTAATGATACGGAACGAAATTCCACTCTTCTGTCCAGATCATCCTCAAGTAAATAATTATGGTCTAGCTGACTTTTGAAAATTTAATATTATTTTTTTTTAAATAATTTTCTGTACAGAAGACTTTGGAATACCAGTTTCAAGTTCACCCTTCCTTAGAGATTTCGGCTTACTAGGAGAGCGGAATTGCACATATTGGATTGCTAGGTGGTTCAACTCCTGGGTAGCCAACCTGAGATTGTCTAACTGCTTCTGTAATGTTACAAAAAGCAGTAGCACACGCACAACACTTTACTTTTTGTTCAACAGTTAAAGCCATTTTGCGAACTTCAAATTCATTAAAAACTGCACTAGAGAAAGTTAGGTTATGTTTTTTATGGATGAAGCAATATTGTTCTACCAAACAGCTGTTCAACAATGAGCGTTAGAAATGCAAAGCGTTAAAAAATCTGGTACCAACTCAATAAAGATATTTTTGAGGGGAGAAAATTAATAAATTTTGCATTATTCCACCATTTTGTTTCTGCAAGTGTTGTACCGCTAAAGTTTTCAAAGAACATTTTTAAAGCCTATATTGTGAGGTGTGTAAAGTTTCAAACAGATCAATGCATTAATGGTCAAGCTATACAAAATCAAACTTTTAAACCTTTTCGTGGGTTACCCGGTGTTACCCTGAAGATGGTCGAACGGCCGAAATTGCAATAGGCACTTTAAGGTGAGACATACCTAAATTAAGTTGGATTAGTTGATGTAATTGCATCAAGAAATTTATGAACATCTTAACTTAATATATGTACTCTAGAAGTAGAGGTTTATGAAAATGTTAATAAGCACAAAATAGTGGATAGAAGTTTGAACACCTCATTTTTTTAGTGAAATTAAATAAAATAAATTTTTATAAATTAATAATTTTCTAGAAAAACTTGGAAAGAGAAATAGATGCTTATTTCCTCATATGCAAAATCAAGTATAAGCCATGACCTGGGGATGTTCTAGAAAATGCCGACAAAGTAAGTAGAGAAGTGCGGGGAAGTTGTAAATGACTAATTAAAAACAATATGTTTTGCCAGCACATCTAAACTTGTATTACTCATGTTACTGCCAACATTAGTAATAACCTTCTCAGTAAAATGATCAGTTTTTGATCTTGGCTAATATTCCAAAGTCATCCCCTAAGATATACGCCAGTCGGTAAAGGTCAATTTAGACCAAAAGTACCAGTAATTTGCAATACGGCTGATTTTTTTTTATAAGTACCTTAAAGTATGTAGATTAACATAAAAAAAAGTTTACCAGTCTATCGATTTCCCAAAGTCGAAAAAAAAATCGATTATCATTTTGTTTTCGATTATCCTTAATATTTCGCGCTGGGATGAAGATAGAGAAAATAAAAAATACCACCGTGTAGGGGAGGTATTTTTCAACAAAAAAGGTCATATGTGTTTATTTCGTCCGAGCAATGGTTTGTCTGGAAAAAATTCGATAATGCAGGTATGTATTTTGCAGCAGGGGAAATCACTAAAAGGGGACATATTATTCATATATGAAGCGTTGGCTCATTCTAAATTAGCCAAATTTTAATATTTCGAATTGAAACTTGACATGGGAGTTAAAATATATATTTTAAACATTTATGCTGAGTCTCAGCTTGTTGTCTTGAAAATGACCCGATCTAGAGCCACTTGACTTATCAGTGGGTTTCTCGATTTTAGGAGTACCGGACCCACCAATTCATTTTAAACAGCTCCAGTTTAGAAAATTTTCAAAATATCAACCTGAAAGTTTTTTTACAAGTTAAATATATAGATTCAAACAAGATCAAGGAGTATAAACCTTTTTTATTATATACTTTTCAAAGCACAAGAAACTTAAAAAAGTATAATTTTAGACCTTTTTAGATTTTTCATCAAAACGCTTGAGTTAATCGGCTGCAGATTAGTGAATTTTTTAAATATAGTTTTTAAAATAAGTAGAGCCAAAAACAATTGTGTTTTTAACTTATGTACCAATTTTTAAATCGATATGTTCAAAAATGTCGAAAATGGAGTCGTTGAATCCAAAGATGTTATAGTTAAAACGAGATAGGTAAAACAAAAGCTATTTTCAAGTGCCTCGTTTTTAAAAATTGCATGACAAAAATCGTTCATACTTACTAGCAATATTTATACTGGTGTACTCAACTTGTAAAACAAATTTGATGGTGATATTCCAAAAATTGACGAAACTGGAATAGATTGAAATTAGTTGGTGGGTCCGGTACTCCTAAAATCGATAATCGAAATCGACTCCTAGATCGGGTCATTTTCAAGATAACAAGCTGAGACTCAGCATAAATGTTTAAAATATTTATTTTAACTCATATGTCAAGTTTCAATTCGATATAATAAAATTTGGCTAATTTAGAATGAGCTAACGCTTCATATATGAATAATATGTCCCCTTTTAGTGATTTCCCCTGCTGCAAAATACATACCTGCATTATCGAATTTTTTCCAGACAAACCATTGCTCGGACGAAATAAATACATATGACCTTTTTTGTTGAAAAATACCTCCCCTACACGGTGGTATTTTTTTATTTTTCTCTATCTTCATCCCAGCTCGAAATATTAAGGATAATCGAAAAGAAAATGATAATCGATTTTTTTTTTTCAACTTTGGGAAATCGATAGACTGGTAAACTTTTTTTTATGTTAATCTACATACTTTAAGGTACTTATAAAAAAAAATCAGCCATATTGCAAATTACTGGTAGTTTTAACCTATACCGACTGGGCTAATATCTGACAACACCTAAACTCTTGAAACAAACCCAAGGTGAAATAAAATTACCTGCAACTGAATGAACAAGAATAGAGTATCCAGAGCGCAAGTTGGCAGCGTAGAATAGACTGAAGTAAGCAGTTAGATAGTTGGCTAGTAAAGCCGAAGCATCCATACTGGGGACGTACTGAGGGATTGTAAAGCAACGAGACTTTGGGAGCACAACTTTCTCTTGGAATACACCTCCTTCGGGTACATAGCAAGCCACTCTGTCACCTGGCTGAATCAAAAATTATTAGTAAATTAATGTATAATTTGTTATAGACAATATATGCATAACTTATTTTTAAAGGAAACCCTATGTCTATGTTTTTAAATGATAGAAACTCTACCAACTTACATTATATTTCAGAGAGTGGTTCGGATTCCACGTAAAACTGTAGGTCCCGTCTTCATTAGCCTTAAGTGCAAAACAGCAGAACGTTAAAAAAAAAAAAAAAAAAATTTATTTCAGAGTATAGTCTTCATTTATTTGACCAACTATAAAATACAAATCAACTTTCAAATTAATTAAACATGTAGATGTTAAAAATGATTATGAAATAAAATATAAATCATATTTAAAATTTATAAACAGCTTACATTTAATGTAAAAAAGGCAAAACTAATCATGAAACCAACCCCACATGATCAACCAATTACATCACTAATATCGACTAATCCACATTAAAGCAAACAAACATTTCAAAAACAAATGATAATTTTAGATTCATTGAGGCCTTTGTTAATCCAGAACTGGATTTGTCACTAGGTCCGGATCTACAGCACAAATATCAGAGGAGAGTGGAGGACCAAGAGAAAAAGTCAAGAAAACTGTATATTAATTTTATTTGAATGTTGATTGGTTTTACCAGGGCATGTGCGCCGAAATGAGAAGAAATATTTAAAAATGTATTTATGCAAATTAGCTATTTGAATATGTTAATAATTTTTGTTCAAAAAATAAAATTTTGCTTGAAAGTACAGTAAAGGGGCCAGCACCAAGGCTCCAAGATTGTTGTTTTGACAGAACTGAACCGTTGTAGATAGTGAGTCACAATCACTTGTTTAGTCTATCTACCCCGTCAACATCTGGGCTCGGCCAGTCGATCACCTCACCACTCTTGTTTTTGCAATGGTGACTGCGTTTGCGCGTTTGGAGATCTTGTCTTGCACAGGTAGCAGTCACATTATCTTACATGAGTCATAGACAAGTGTGTATCCAGTTAATGTCTCCATATAAGTTTTGTGTTTTGTGACAAATATTAGTTTTGTGAATTGTGATAACACAGCTCTATTTGTCATGTTATTAAACTAAAAATGTTTTCCAAACCTTCTGGATGTCAAAATAGGAATCGCGGAAGCTAGTTCTAAATTTCTATGCAAGTATTTATCAAAATCTTAAAACCCTGCCTCTATTACAGAAAATGTAGCGACGAATGACATAGCCTTAACTTATGAACCTAAGCTCAGTGAAAAATACAAGCACTCCAAGGGACAAAAACTACAACTACCAGAGAGTAAAGATAGTTTACAAATTAAAACTGTTATTCATGAAATTGCAACAAAAATAGCTGATGAAACTTATCAAGGTCAAGAACCTGTAACTGTTCCTCATTCATTGGCAGAACAAGACAATGGATAATAATATATTTATTTATTTTTTTTTTTTTTTTGGTTTTTAAAGGCGAAAAACCTAGGTGGTTATCATCGCCTGGATAACTAAGAGCATTTGTATAATGCTCATACTATCACACACACAGGTATAAAATTTAACTTTTATTTACACACACTACAGACACTACACGATACAATAACAACGATAACAACAATAATTATATAATAACAACTTGTCACAGGGCTGTAAAGGGCCCTGTTACATAACAATGAATAAAACTCTAATTAAAATAACAATTAATAAATCTAAACATGGTATTTAAATTTCGTAAGTAAATGTATATTGTTTTTAAATTTTTCCAATTACATTCAACCGATGGAGGAATGCTAACACCATATTAATGGTTTAGGAGTCATCACCCAGCATCCTCTGAATGCAATTTGGTAGGCAAAACCTCTTCCGAACATATTTCAGCTTTTCACAATCTAAAAGTATATGTTTAATAGAAAGAAGGTTTAAGCAGTTAGGACAAAGCGGCGGATCCCCCCGACGCATCAGAAACCCATGAGTTAACCCAGAGTGGCCAATGCGTAGGCGAGAAACCACCACTTCCTCTCGACGGCTTTGGCGGTTTGACGATATCCATGGCCGAACGGTATCTTTAATTTGGCGGAGTTTATTTCCTTGTACTGCTACCCACTCTTCTTCCCACTGTCTAAACAGGGTTTGTTTTAAAGAGGACATAAAGTAGGACGACATTACTCTATTCACGCTAGGCTGTAAGAAAGTGGCTTCCTTAGCAGCTAGGTCTGCTTTAGTGTTTCCATGTATACCGGCGTGACCCGGAACCCAGCAAAACGACACTCCCACGCCTCGTAGCCAAAGTCTATGCATGGAGCACAGAATATCTTTGACCAAAGAGTTAGGAGAGTACATATTTTGAATGGACTCAAGTGCACTTCTTGAGTCTGAACATATAAGAAGGTGCTCCGGTGTTGGTAGAACAATATTGAGTGCCTTGAGTATTGCAAAAAGTTCTGCTGTATATACGGAAGAGGAAGATGGTAATCCATAAATAAAGCTGTTTCCTGACAGAACAAATGCGCATCCGACTCTATTGTCCAGTTTGGAACCATCAGTGAAAATAATATGACTTGATGGGTAACGTTTGCATATGGATATAAATTCCTGACGGTAAACAACATCAAGTGTTGTTTGTTTTAGATACCTTGACAATGAGAGATCGACATGAGGTTTTCTAATTGACCATGGAGCGACAAAACATGGTGTATTTTCGTATATAGGAGGTAGTGCTACTCCCAGATTATTAAGGATACGGATGGTTCTGATCCCAAAGGGAGCAGTGGATTGTTTACGGAATTCGTACTGTGCAAATAATGGATTGTTAAATACAATATGATATGAAGGGTGCAAAGGTTTGGAGCGCAAATTACACATATATGACAGTTGTAGCTGTTGTCTGCGTCGCATGAGCGATGGCTCGCCCGTTTCAACAAGCAGACTACTAATGGGACTAGAACGAAAAGCTCCGGATGCTAGACGGAGAGCAGTGTTATGAACGGAATCAATCTTTTTAAGAACCGATAACCTAGCTGACGAATAGACTATGGATCCATAGTCAATTCGTGATCGAATAAGAGCTCGGTAAAAACGCAGCATGCAGGTTCTATCGGTTCCCCAATGAGAACCGCTTAAAACCCGTATCATATCTAAGATCTTGATGCAGCGTGATTTTAAATTTGTCACATGCGAGTTCCAAGAGAGTCTATGGTCGAATATAAGACCTAGAAATGTGACAGTGTTATCGGAGTGAAGTTGAGTTCCGTTTAGGTATAAAATGGGACTAAAATGTTGTCTGCGACGAGTAAAAGCTATGCATCTAGTTTTAGCAGCGGAAAACTTAAATCCTGTCTGATTGGACCATGTTTGTAATTTGTTGATCGCTAATTGCAATGTTCTTTCTGCGGTTGCCGTGTTTCTGGTTACCACGTAGATGGCAAAATCATCAACAAAAAGAGAACAGTGGACAGGTAATCGGACATTAGCAGTGATGCTATTAATAGCAACTGCAAATAATGTGACGCTAAGTACGCTGCCTTGAGGGACACCATTCTCTAAATAAAATCGATCTGATAAGGTGGATCCAAGACGCACCCTAAAATATCGATTAGACAGGAAATTTTTAATAAATTCTAGGATTCTCCCATGAATACCCCAAGATTGTAATGTATTTAGAATTCCTCTTCTCCAAGCCGTATCAAATGCCTTTTCAAGATCGAAAAACACCGCAACAAGTGTCTGCCGAAGAAGAAAGGCATTTTGAATGGCCGACTCTAACAAAACCAGTTGATCGATAGATGATCTTCCCTGTCGGAAACCATACTGTTCTTTACAGATCAGTTGGTTACTTTCAAGAGGTACCACACAAGTCGCCGATTGACCATCTTCTCCACCAGTTTACATAGAACACTGGTGAGAGAGATAGGACGATAACTACTTGGAACAGTTTTGTCTTTACCTGGTTTTAATAAAGGAATTACTATGGCCTCCAACCAAGAATCAGGAAAGATATGCTCATTCCATATACGATTGTATATTTGGAGAAGAGCTGCCCTACCCGACTCTGGAATGTGTTTAATCATAGAATATACGATATTATCGGGTCCAGGAGCTGAATCCGTAGCCGACAATAAGGCAGATTCTAATTCATCCATTGTAAATGGGTCATTTAACGGAGAATCCTGCGATATGCCGATAGTGAATGGCATGGCCTCTTGAGCGGTTTTATACATACGAAAAGCATCATTATACCTAGCTGTTGAAGAGAACCTAGAAAAGGATGAGCCCAAAATGCTTACAATTTTATGGCTGTCTGTAGTCAATATCCCATCCTGCTGCATCAGTCCAACCAAAGGAGCAGAGGAAACATGGCCACACACAGAACGTAACTTCTTCCACACTGTTGATGTGGGAGTCGTTCTGGTTATTGTACCGATATAATGGGTCCAAGAATCTTTCCTGCTCTGCCTGAATACTCTGCGAGCTTTGGCACGGAAGATTTTATAATTTTCCAGATTTTCTCCTGTCGGTATTCGATTAAAAGTCCTTAATGCTTTTCTTCGTAAGCGCAGAGCTTCTTTACATTTGTCGTTCCACCAAGGAACTGGTGGACGTTTTGGTCGTGTTGAAGTTTTTGGAATGTTATTTTCTGCTGCTGAAATAATGGAATCTGTAAACATATCAACTGTTTCATTTATAGAAATATGTTGATTATATTCCGGTAATGCAAATTGATTTGTAAAATCATTCCATAAGGCTTTGTTTATTATCCATCGAGGTGTTCGGTTGTTCAGAAAAGAGGAGTCGTTAAAGGAAATTTTTATAGGAGCATGGTCGCTGCCATACAATTCTGACATCACTGTCCACTCAAATCTTGTAGCTAGCGAAGGACTACAAAATGACAAGTCTACGACCGTCCAACCTCCTGTCGAAGCTGCTAAGTGTGTTAACGATCCGTCATTAAGTAAAAACAGATCTAAATCGGATCGTATCCTCTCTACGCGCATACCCCTTGAGCTGCAGGTCGAGGATCCCCACGAATAGTGATGTGCATTGAAATCACCAAGCAACAGAATCGGAGCAGGTAATTGATATATTAAATCTATCAAGTCGTTTGGTTGGACGGTATAACTTGGTGGCAGGTATAGGCTGCATATCGTTAGTTTTATGGGAACAGCGACTCGAATTGCTACTGCTTGTAATGGTGTATCCAGATTTACGGAAACACCATCCACAGAGTTGTGAGCAAGTATGGCTACACCACCTCTTGCTCTCTCCTCTGTAAAAAAATCTGACCTGAAGACGGAATACCCTCTTAAATGTAACGAATGCGTATTATGGAGATGTGTCTCCTGGAGACAAACGAATAGAGGAGACGTGTCTCGCACAAGAACTTTCAGATCTTCCATGTGACTTCTAACACCATTTAAATTCCACTGAACCACATTCATATTTGGGATCGTGGACATAGATAATTAATGAATAAATGTATTTCAGCAGTTCACATTATAAATTGAAATAAATATAGAAAGTCATTCAAATTAAATAAATAAATATTAGAAGGGACATGGTCCCTTTTCGACCTTTTCCTTTTCCTGTCCTGTAGTGACAGAATGGTTTTTAGGTTGTGTGTCCTTGTCCACTTCCATATTACCCTCACACGTCTTGGAAGATGTTGAGGGAGGAGAAGGGCAAGGATCCGGGTTTTTAGGAGGATTTGTAGTGGAACCTCCTTTTTCTCTTTTTTACTACTTTTGACATTGGCCATTTTGCTTTTGGTAGGAACTGGTTTCTTTCCTGGAACGGGTCCAGAACTTTTTCCTGTTACTACAGAAGGACATGTATATGATTTCTTTAAAAATTGCTTTACCCCAGATACTGGAGTAATTTTCTTTTTTATAATGTTTTTTTCCTGTGTCTTTATTCTCAGATCAAGAGCAGGGAAAGATGGTTCTATCTCTGCTTGTGATACTGAGAAACTAGAGGACGGAAGAACGGAATTTGAATCAACTAAAGCAGAAGCTGGAGCGCGGAAGGAGACTCTTTAGAGAATAGATAGACTAGCTGAGCAACTTGGTCAGTTAAGATTTTAACAGTCTTAGCCAATTCTCCACAACTTGCGCATGGAGTGCTGCTCTTGTTTGAAGCCACTGCAGCAAATGATTTGCCTTCCAGAGTAGGCCTAGAGGTTTTATATAATTTTTTGGCGGCGTTGAATGATATTTTTTCCTTAGCCATAATGGTAAGGACTGCTTTTTCTTCTTTAAACTTTTCACAGTTAAAGGAACGTGCAGGATGATCGCCGCCACAGTTGGGACACTTGGCGTCATCATTGCAGCCCTCACTATTATGACCTTTTTTGCCGCATTGACCGCATCTTTCTTGCTTTGTGCTTGTAGAACTCACGTGTCCAAACCCTTGACACTTAAAACAACGTCGAGGGTTTGGGACGTAAGGTCTGACAGAAAGACGGTAAAAACCAGCATAGATATGCTCTGGCAGTGTAGGTGTGCCAAATGTAAGAATCAAAGAAGCAGTGGCTTTTTTCTCTCCATTTTCATTGCGCATTATGCGAGTGACATCAACGATCGACTGGCTAGCTAATTCGATTTTTAATTCCTCTAAACTAATGAGGATCAAGTCTCTACAGGTAATGACACCTCTTGAATTATTCAAGGATCTGTGAGGTTCCACAGATACCTTGACTTTGTCATAGAAAGAAGTCATCTTTAACAGCGACAAACTTTGTTTCTCGCTGTTAGTTTCCACTAAAATGGTGCCATTCTGTAATTTCCTAATGGAAAGTACAGGGCCCGCTGTTCCAGTAATTGCTTTGTTGATTACAAAGGGTGATACCTTTGATAAATCAGAATCCTTTTCCGCATTCGAAAAAACTAAAAATTTGGGAGCTGGCAACTCAGATGGTTGTTGAGCAGCCCTCTCCTTTGTCTTTTTAAACAGTTCTTTGTTTACAGACTCATCAGACGAATCTGAATGAGGTCTCTTTGTTCCTAAATCTTTGACGGTTTTGTTTACCATGGGTGTTTTTGTCCAGCGCATCGTGTTAGGCGGAATCGGGCGAACTCGGTAAGGGCGTGCCCATCAGATCACATTGCGATCACTTCCGAACCCCCAGTTCCGTAAGGATCCCGAGCACTCTTTTGCCAGTCTGGATGGACATCAGTCTGGAACCCGAAACTACTGTGAGAAGAATCCGACTTTCTTCAACACCGCGAACACTTCCTGACCAAGAACCGAAGTGGCTGGCCCCAGAACAGAAACCACGCATACGTCTCGGCAGAGCAAGCTCACATCAGCCTTACCAAACCAGAGGTTGTCAAGACTCTGGCAGGTTCAGCACTCCCAACGCGCAATGGCTCTGCACAGTCAAAATCCTAAAAGAAGGTGAGAATAGGAATGTATGTATTGTTTGATGTATGTGTGTATGTAATTGGATGGATGTATTAAATGTGTTGAATGTGTTGGGCGTTGTTTGACTCGGGTACCGCGAGGGACGCCAAAACCCTCTTAGTAGGTGCAGCTAGTCTGCACCCCCCGTGCGGGGGGATAATAATTTAGGTACGTACCTTTTAAAAAACGTCAATTCCTATTCCTGTTCTTTGTTCTAGATGACCGGTTTCGATCTTTTGTTTCAGATCATTTTCAAATCTTCTTACACTTATATAAAAGTTCTGTTCAGCTGAACATCGTTGAAATACACATAACACTTATACGAACACAAAACACATCACAAAACGTTTAAAAAATTTTTTTTAAAAAAGGTAAAAGTCATATCGTCATTCACTAGTGAATCCGTAAAGGACATGTCCTACACATACCTAAAATGTATAAAAGACAATGGAGGCGGCCTCAGCTCGGCGGATGTACAGTTTCATTTCCATTAAAAGATCCTGCTACATGGCCTACACATCTTAATCCAAACTATCATAATTTCATTATAGCTGAATGCTGTTCTCTCTATATTTAGAAAAATATCCCTAAGATGGAACAAAGGGGTAATTTTGTAATGTATTTTACTATCAGCTGACCCCAAATAGTGAAAAAGTTAAAAGACATTGGGTATTGTGTTCTCAACAAAACAATAGTGTTCAATAACAATTGTGTGTGTTTAGGTAAAACAATTGATGATGAAAACCAGAAAATAAATTATTGAACAAGAAAAAGAACGATGGCAAAATGTTCTTTGAACACAAAATGTTATGGCAAAATGGCATCTTGCTATAACACAATTCCTTGCCCAGCACCAAATGAACTTTCCAAAGAACAAATGAAACCCTGAACAAAAAGGACAATGGAAATTATTTAGGGCTTATTGAACTAATTAGCCAATTTTATCTTGTAATAAAAACATATATCTGAACTAAAGTAAAGTATTGGCAAATGCAAAACAAAAGTGTCTGTTATACTTGGGGGAAAACATACAAAACGAATTATTGGCTCTGATGGGAGACAAAGTAAGAGAAGAAATACTAAGCAGAATTAAATACTATGCATTGATTTTCGATTGGACACCCAATTTAAGTAGTAAAGAACAGCACTCTTTGTTTTGAGGTATGTTTGTAAAACAAAAGAAAAGTTGAAATTTGTGAAAGTTTCTTAGATTTTATTAAAATAATAAACACTTCAGGGAAGGGAATGTCAGACACAGTATTAAAAAAAAAGTAAGAGTACGACTCCGACATTTCTATTTGCAGAGGCGAGGGATATGATAATGGGGCATAAAAATTATGGGGGTTTGAAAGGAAAACACTCTGGACTACAAACAATTTAGAAAAAACCAGAGACCTTTTTTTTACTATGTGGCTGCCACAGCCTAAACTTGGTACCATTGGCGGATCCAGGGGGGGCTGTGGGGGCTGCAGCCCCCCCCCCTTTGGCTTATTATATATTATATTTTTGTTTTGTTTATTGAGTAGTCTCACAAAACATAACTTGTATCGAATATTTCACCCACCAAATATTAACCAATCTCAATAAAACAAAAACCATTGGAAAGGGAAAGTTTTAAACTTTAATTTTTGCACTTACAAATTTCTTCCAAAACATATATTAACATTGTAATCATCCTTGTAATATTGTAGTCTAAATCAACTGATGCCGCGCGAAAAAGCACAAGCAAACAAGCAAATGACTCAAACTAGTCACTTTTTAAAGGCACTTAACCGCTAAACAGGCTTGTTTTGAGAAGAAATAAGGACACCTATGGGATCGTCAAGATTTGAACTTTCTACGATGATCTTCCAATCATTCGTCACATTTATAGTTCCTTAGATATAAAGTTTTCTGTAAACCCTAACAATTGGACAGTTTTTAACCAATGAGAAAGCACATTTTGCAATCGATGTATCTATTACAAATTGATATATTTGTATAATGATTTTTATATCTATTTGAAGTGCAAGTTCTATATTTTCATTTGATATTAGGAAAACCTCGTTTAGTGTTCCGAGGCTATTCGGGTATTTCCGTGCAATATGTACATTTTAAACGCCCTAGTCGTTACATTTTCCCATCTGGCTGGAACTGTATACTTTAAGTTTGTCAGATTTTTGTTTAGTTGTTCTAGTAAGGCTATTTAAAATTTTCAAGTATAAAGTTCAATTTTATGATTTATTCTCTACAAATCTGGGTTCTCGTGAAATAGTCTTAAAAGACGTTTTTAAGCACTGTATTCCAACAAAATTATTCTATTGCCCCCCCCCCCCCCCCCCGGATAGGATACAGCCCCCTCCTTGAAAACCGGCTGGATCCGCCCATGCTTGGTACTAAGCAATGCTGCAAAAACCTCAGTACCAACAGTTACCATTTTTGGAACAATTCAACGATTGTCAATGTTTTTGTAGATAATCAACAAAATGTTGGAGCAAACTGTTAGAGAGTCTGTCACAATTATATGACGCTTCATCAGTATTTTGCCTTCTCTCACATTAAAAAACTTTGTGTAACTCGATGAGAAGCACATATTGAACCGCTCAAAGTAGTAAGATACCAGATTGTGCAAGTAAAACAAGCACATTGGGTCCTGCACGAGGATGCATCATTTGAAGACGAGGTTAGGAGTGAGGAAAATTTTTGATTGCACGAAACAATTGAAGATTTTGGTTTCTTAGTGTCATTGACTGCATCATGGTATATTGTCATATTTCAAATAAACATTGCTAGTAATATATTGCAATCAAAAATCATCAACTGACCTGAAGCTGTACCTATTTCGAAGTCTGTTGAGGACTTTCTGATGGACTAGCGAAAATGGATTTGTTGGTTGTTTAATGTAAGCCAAAGAGTTGGCTGAGATTTAGTACTAGAAGTCAAAGGGCAATTCAAAACACCCCGGTTTAAAAAGAAGAAGAAGCAGTTTGATTACGAGGATAATGATGAAGCATCGATTGACCCTCAAGAGCATTTTATAGTTGACTCTTTTGTATACCACTTGTTGAAACTGCCCAAATAGCTTTACAAGAGAGGTTCGAACAACTTAAGGCCAAAATGTCAAAAGTTAAGTTTCTTGTTGGACTTGAAGAATTGCCCAACTGAGAGGACTTACTTATTGAGGAATGCAAAGGCCTAGAAGACATCCTTTCAGATGGGGATGACAGTGACATCAAAAGAGCTTTCATGCAAGGAGCTGATCTCTATCAAGGACCCATGCCAAATAAAAGTACGTTATACTTTTACAATTTAGTTATTGAAATCTATCATCTTGATTGATTGTTTAGTCAGTAAATTTTTATTCATAATTGTTTTTTGCTCAAACAAAATTATTATTACTCAAAGTTTTTTAATTTCCAAAGTTAAAAAGCAGTCTTTTAATTCTTTTTGTTTGATTTTAGGCGGAAACCACCTCTGAACAACGCTGAACTTTATGTTAGAAACCGGTTCTGCAGATTCTTATGTAAATGTGTGTGTTGCTTTGCCAATGCTTCCGACAATACCAATGTCGGTAGCATCGACGGAGCAAAGTTTTTCAAAATTAAAATTCATAAAAATCTACCTAAGGTCTACTCTTCCACAAGAAAGACTCAAAACCTCTCAATTTTATCCACTGAAAATGATATTTCATCATCGTTAGATTATGATGCACTAATAAAAACATTTTCGCCTGCTAAAGCTAGAAAGGTTCACTACTAAGTGTATAATACAGATTATTTTAATAAATTTTCTGTATTATTTTTTTGTAATTTTTTACACTACTACTATCAATTTCTAGTTATATTGATGTTATGTACCTTTTCTAGAAAAATGAATAATATTTCTGCGTAGTTTTTCTAATGTACTGAAGTGACTTATTTATATTAATATATTTAAACCGAAATGAGGCCAAATAATCCCATTATCATAGATACTGCTTTTAAATTCGCAACCGTAACTCTGGTCAATCAAATACAGCCGGAACACTTATCAGAAGAGGATATAGTTCTCAAGGGCACCCTTTTTATGGGCATAAACATTAAAACCCTAACATGGATATACCTTGATTATTTCGAATACAATTTTAAGTAGGCTCAAAAATTGAGGATATAAACCATTCAAGTGATAACTGTTAATAAATTTGAATTCAAGCTAAACCTGATTTTCTTGTAATATCTCTTCAAAAAGACATATGCCTGTGCAGCTGTAATCACAACTGCTTGAAAAAACCTTAGGAGGGTAAAACTTTTAGACTAAGAAAGTTTACGAGGAACAATACTGAGTATTTCTGAAAGCTGAGCTGAAACCCAAGATGAAAGAAAAGCCTTTTGTAGGATTGGAAGTTCTGACCAACTCCAAAGGTAAGACAGTGCTGGGTTTTAAGAACCAACTGAACAGATCTTCTAAGTACAATAGAAAAAACTGGGGAACTGCAATATCAATCATCGCATAATTTAGTAAACACTTATTTCCTAAACAAATTTAAATATTACAGCTTTACTTTTCAACATTGACTACCATATATAATTATCTCCAGTGTACAAGAACTCAGAAGCAATTGGCTACTGATATAATTGACTGTGTTTATTTTGAACTAAGAAAAAAAATTGTGGCACAAACCTTGAATGTTTTAACATTGTCGCCAAGTTCAATCACTCTACCTACACATTCCAATCCAAAAACCAATGGAGGTTTTCGCTCGGACAGAATACCTTGAACAGTGTAGACATCAGCAAAGTTAACACCACAATAATCCACAGATACTTTAACTTCGTCTGGTGCACATGAATTTTTTATCGGCCATTTTGCAATCTACAAAAAAAATGTGTGTTCATAAGTAGTGCAAATAGCAAGAGGCTTAAGGCTTTAAATGAATATTCAAAAAGTAAAGACAGGGTTCAAAAACTATAATTGAACCATGAAAAGATAAATGATTTTTTCAAAATTTGAATCTTTTCATTGAATTTGAATTTCTTATATTCATAATCATTATTTTTAAAATACGGTATGCCAATTTAGAGAGTTTGATTGGAATAAATACCTGCATACCACTTTAGAAAGAAAGATGTATCTGAACCTCCTAAACAAATAAAGTTTTACTCTTGATATTTTAAAATCAAGCCAATCAGTGATGGTGAGATGAAGGCAAATTTTTAATGCATTTTAAAACCATGCAGCAAACAACTTTCAAAATGATTTTAATAGTAATCTGTATTTAATGGAAAGCTGTAAGAATGAGCTGTACTAATTTTTAAATTAAAAGCTATGAACTATACTATTGTCTAGGAATCATTTTTTATGGGTACCGCAAATAAACTCAATCTTTTCTGTATATTAACAATATTATTTTACGATTTTAACACTAGCTACCTATGTTCTAAAATACATTAGGCCTACTTATCTCTTTAATCTAATAATGAATACCTATACAAAAAATATTGTTAATTCTTTTAATAACACACTATTTAAAGTTACAATTTTCTTGTACAACAGTGGGGTAAACAAATGAATACGGTATATTTATTAATATATTTAAAATATTCTTAAAAATAATATTCTTATCTATATACCGGGTGTCCCACGAAGAGGTCCCTATTTTTGAATTGATATGACAGACGTATAGAGCGCGCTACAGACTTGAAATTCTACAGTCGTGACTAACACATATGTAAAAGAAATACCCCTGAGTATCAGTTAATTCTGACTGATCCAAACAAAATGGCGGAAAAACAAAAAAACAACAAAATCAGCAATCGTATTTTAAGGGTAAACCTACTTTTATTTAGAATAGGAACAGCTACAGCTGTTTAGGCTATTTTAAATCTATCAGCTGACTGTGTGTATCCACAACAATGAACATATTTGGTAATAAACATTGGCATTTGTTATTAAGTTGCATTGTAAAGTGTCTTATGTACCATGCCGTTTTCAACTGAGCAAAAAGTGAAATGTTGTTCCTGGGCTATTGCCTTTGAAAATGATTATGAAGCAATAAGGTGTTTTAGGGAAAGGTACCCAGGTGTAGTTCCACCGTCAAGGAAATCTATTCGTAAGTGGAAGCAGACTATCCTACTAGAAACGGGGTCAATACAAAAAAAAAATACCATAGATCCTAAAACATAGAAAATGAAGAAATCGTATGTGCTGCTTTCATAGAATCTCCAATTACGCCTAATTCAGTAAGAAAGGTGGAATCTGCTACAGGGATACCGAAGTCATCTGTCCAAAGGTATATGCCAAAAAGAACAAAATCAAACATTATAAAACTCATTTAGTTCACGGACTGCTTGATGATGATCCTGACAGACGATTGGAATTTTGTTCGAAAATAATTGAAAAGACTGACGTAGATAGCAAATGGCATGAAGGAATCGTGTTTTCAGATGAAGCGACATTTTATCGAACAGGAACTGTAAACAGGCATAATTGTCATTACTATAACACAAAAAATCCACATACCTTACAAGAAGAGAAATTAAAATCAACAGGTATAACAGTTTGGGCTGCTGTTACCAAGGATGGTGTTTTGTCGTATGACATATCCCGACAAACAATGACTGGAGAAAGGTATGCATCAGTTTTAAGCAATCACATAGTTCCTCATCTTTCTCAGCCTGAGATGAAAGACGTTTTTTTCCAACAGGATGGAGCTCCTCCG
>JAGFPH010002259.1:0-48834 GCA_018207615.1 Philaenus spumarius | reverse complement strand
GCCATAGGCGCTCCCTAAGAAAGGGTTTCAAAAAATTCGAAATTTTAAGGGGGGTTTGGGGGTATCAAAGTTATTAAATCACGATTTCTTCAAAACTACCGAACGGATTAGAATGAAATTTGGTATGTAGCTTCCTCTAGGGCCATAAGTGTTCACTAAAAAAGGGTTTTAAAAAATTGGAAATTTTAGGGGGGTTTGAGGGGTAAAAATGACTAAATCACGATTTCTCCAAAATTACCGAACATATTGGAATTAAATTTGGTATGTAGCTTCCTCTAGGGCCATAGGCGCTCCCTAAGAAAGGGTTTCAAAAAATTCGAAATTTTAGGGGGTGTTTGGGGGTATCAAAGTTATTAAATCATGATTTCCTCAAAACTACCGAACGGATTGGAATGAAATTTGGTATGTAGCTTCGTCTAAGGCCATAGGTGCTCACTAACAAAGGGTATGAAAAATTTCGAAATTTTAAAAGGGGTTTGGGGGGATCAAAGTTACTAAAATCATAATTTCAGATTTTTTATTATTATGACAATAGTGCTTTTATTATTTAAGATCTATAAAAAGCCAAATACCACTCACTGACTGAACACTTAAAAAGAATACAATTACGTTAGAAAGACTGAAAATACCAACCACCAAGGACAACGCCATACGGGTCAGCTAGTTATTATATAAAAAATTATTATTATTATTATTATAAAAAAATAATATTATAAAATATAAAAAATAATATTCTTTAAAAATATCTAAATCTAAACTAATTACATAAAAGTTTTAAAAACCTGTAAAATAAATATTGGATTTTAAATAAATTTAATATGCAATATTATTTATGTTATAATAAAGTTTCAACTTGTACTAGGCCTATTACCATCGAAACTCACCTCAATCTGGCTCCATGATCCCGAAGATGTCATTACAAGAGAATCCACGAGTTCCGTTGTTAGAGTGGTGTTTTTCACTGTTGCAATTTGTTGAACTAACTTCAATCTGTGTTTTAACAAGGAAAGCCCTTGTTTGAATATTTTTTGCATAGTTTGGAAGTGAAACAAAAAATTATATTTTATACTCCCAATGTAGGCCTACCTTATTAATCTTTGGTTTTAAAATAAATTAACTTATTGCTATTTTAAAACACACTGTTTCCTTTACTTTTGTAAACAAGGCAGAGCTTCAAACGTTTTTAAATTATTAAAAATTAATTCTAATAACCGTAGCAGGTTGATAAACACCAACCGATTGCAAGTTTACCAACAAAATAAAATCCAGTTCCAACCGGTAATTTATTAGAAACTGATTACTTTTCAGTCGCGTACAAGGTTTATTCTCCGGCATTCACGGAATAGGCCTACATGCACATACCTGAACTTGAATTTAGCGCGCATCAGTTGAGTTGAAGACCTAATGATTTTGCATTCAAAGTTGATCGGCGAATGTATGAAGCTATTTGATTGATTGATTACTAAATCTTTAATAAGTTTACGATTGTTTAAATGAATACAAAGCTTATCTAGATACCGAATTTTAAGCGTATAAGAAACATTATCAAACACGACTGTTTTTTTTTTTTAAGTTTGTAGATGTGGAATGACAGCAGCGTAGTGGAGAAACTGATAAACCTGCGTTCTGAACACGAAATCAAAACGTTCGCATATACACTCCCCTCCACTTATGACGTGTCGCCTGATGAGAAACATTCAAGGTCTCTAGAAAGGACCTTTCTTTCTAGAGGCCTTGAGAAACATTGACCTCCAATCTCCATTAGATATTAGATTCGGCCGCCCGTTGTCATTCATGAATAGGTTATTTATGTGCACCTATCCTTCTCTATCATTAGCTTCACAAAGTGTATTTTTCACCATAATTTATTCAAATATACTACGTTTTCATAATGGAACAGATATAATGGTAGGCCTATAAACACACCTAAACCTAAGGACTTCGATATTTCGATAAATATCTAAATGAATTGTATACAGTACCTGTTTAATATTTTTGTGTACCTATATTTATGTAAGCAGTGGCGGATTACCCATTGGCATGATAGACATTAGCTTAGGAGTTGCAAGCTCCAAGAGGACCATTGAATTTTGTAAATGTTTGTCAGTAATTATTTTGTATCTACAAGACATTTTCACAGTATAGCCACTACAAGCCCAGTCAAATGTTACATCGGAACGTACATTAAATGGAGCATTAATGATTTTTGGAGAAGTGTTTCGGACCATTACTGTACTGGGACTACAAATCCAGATTTGCAACCCTTAAAAACCTGTGCTCGCATAATGGCGATCGACAAAACTGTTATTTTGTCGAACTTTTTTCGCTTTTTGTTAAATATCTCCTAAATCGTTCTTAGCTTTTTAAAAGTACAGTATATTAGATTTCCTACAAAATTAGATCAAAATCGTTTTTGTAAGTTAAATAGTTACGGAGATACGACTTTTTAAAGATTGATCTTTTTTCCAAAAAGTTAAAGTTCTTAGTTTTTTAAATGTTTGGAGATGGATACCGGCAAAATGACACATCTTACAGAAAAATCAAGAGCATGGAAGTTATAGGAGATTCAATAAGTTTTAATTTGAGCTAAAGCCGGTTCTTTAGCTCATATGGTCAGAAATTACAAAAATAAAAAAGATGAAAAAATTCTTTTTTTAGTTGAAAGTTGAGTAATTTCGTTTCCTCCACCAACACCTGAATTAATGTTGTTGTTTTTTTCATATCATGTTGGTGGAAAATATCCTATAACTAAGTTTATAAATTATGTATCGCTTTGTATATATTTAACCAAAATTACAGTCTATGAGAGATGGGATTTTGTCAAAAAAATATTTAAGCAGAATATTTCATAAAAATGTATTTACATAAACGAACAGGTACATTTAAGCACCTAGGACTATGAAGTCGAGGGTGGGAAGATGTCTTCATCCTCACTTGAAGAACTGTCATCCTGGGATGTGGGCAGATTGTGGTAGGATTTCCCCCTGCAAAAAGTGAACAAAACTGAGCATTTCTACTCAGCTTCCCAGCAGCTGCAGCCCCCAGTGCAGCTATCTTGCATTTATGCGAGATCAGTTGCAGAAGTGTTTTGGAGTAAGCCCCATTGGAAAAGCAAGACATTTTTTCTTCCAGCCACTGATAGACCTAAGCTTATTTTTGAGGACAACAGTTTAAAAAAAGAAGTACTGACTCAGGAACTACAGTTTCAACATTGTCAAGGAAACCATCAGGTGGAGGATAATATTTTTGGTATCGTAAACTTGAGAGCGAATGACTTCTAAGATGATCTCTGCTGCAGCCTTCACAACTCTCAACGGCTCCTCTTTAGCATCCTTATTTCTCATCATACCATTTGTCATGAAGGATTTTATGTCCTATGTATGTCAAACAAACGATTGGTGGCGGACCATCTCTCGATATAATCTCAATAACCTTCTTAAACGATCAAAAAGATGCTGTTTGATGATTCTCACATCAGGAATGTGTTCACCTAAAATTTGTGCCAACATCTGATATATTAAGAATTGGCATTCTTCACTGTTTTCCTCCAAGTATAAGTCGATTCTTTCCAAAGCATTTTACTTTTGGACGACACTTTTCTGTCCGGTTGTTCTTGGACGGTGGAACAAATTTGTTTGACATTGGCTTTGGTACCTGGCATCAGCAGCCACCAAATCTTCACTTTCTTGACACCAAATCCTCACTTTCTTGTCTCAGTCGCTGAATAATCTCCTTTCTCCAATAATCACCTCTGCAATAAGCTTCTTTTAGGAAGTACGCCGTCGTAAAATGCAATGTTACTGGAAAGACAGTATTTCATTTATCTCGGGATAATTTTTTTTTTAGTTTCAAAAATTCTTCTGTTATATCCTCTCAAAACAGAATACAGATTTTTCCTACTTCACAACTCTCACAGGATGATCGCAGAGCTGCTGTTGGCTGAGTTTAGGTAACAGAATCCCCTCCATGACTTTCAGAGCTGTCACATTTTTTGGAGCAGATCTTTTACTATATCCATCATGCACTGTTACTTCATTCAAGGGTGAAAGGTATACTTGGTTCTCTGTAAGTTTTCATTTCAAATTCACAAAAATTCAATAGGCGATTTCTGGTTTTTTTTACGACAGTTCGTGGACCATTAGTCTCGTCTTCCAGTGATGACATACAGATTACAGTGAACTGTAATTTTTACACTTTTATTTTTGAATATACACTCACTTATAAAATGAATCTTTTATAAAATAAACTTCTCACTTATTATTATTATAAAATAAACTCACTTATTATAAAATAAACTTTTACTTACTTTCACAACGGTTTCAACAATTAAACTGTCATACGACAAAGACTTCTCTTGGGTTCGATTGGACTGAAAGGGTTAACAAAATAAATAAAAACATCTGCTGATCTTGGGGCGAGTTATCTTTCCCTCCCTACCAGTTCCTTTCGTCTGAGCTGAGCCTTTTCTATAGTTATTCAATGACTATAAAAACTCCTGTAAACTTTCTCAACTTGTTTATACAACATGTTCCACCAACATGCTATGAAAATCCCATTAATTAAGGTGATGGTGGAGTAAACGATATTACTAAACTTTCAACTAAAAAAAGCATTTTTCCATCTCTTTGTTTTTTGTCATTTCCGACGAGACTATCTGAGCTATAAAGACCAGCCTTAGCTCAAATTAAAGCTTATTGAATTCCCTATAACTTCCATATTCTTGACTTTTCTTTAGGATATGTCATTTTGCCGGTATCCATCTCGAAACATAATAAAAAACTTAGAATTTTAACTTTTTGGAAAAAAAGATCAATCTTTGAGAAGCCGTATGTCAATAACTATTTAACTTACAAAAACGATTTTGATCTCATTTTGTAGCAAATTTAATATAGGTACTTTTAAAAAGCTAGGAACACATTTTTCCACAAAACTCATAGTTTAGAAGATATTTTACAAAAACCGAAAAAAGTTAGAAAAATCACAGTTTTTCGATCGCCATTCAGCGAGCACAGGTTTCTGAGGGTTGCAAATCTGGATTTGTAGTCCTAGTAATGGTCCGAAACACCTCTCCAAGAATCATTAATGTAAGTTCACGCATTTTTTTTTACATTTGACTGGGCTATACTCAAACATTACTCAAGCATGCTTAGTATGTTAAAAGGAAGGTTAGGGTAGTATGTACATAAAAACTGTTTTTTTTTTTATAAAACAAATATTTGAAATTGATGTACCGTATGTTTTTATACAGTTCAGAACTAAACTACGAAACTGTTATTTTGAAAAAATTACAAAAATATGTTAGCCTACTATTTGCAATGTATGCATTTTTCAGTAACTAAACATTCTGCACTTCCTGAGCTAATACATTTTAAAGTTTCATATCAAAACATACAAATGGTTTAAACCAATGAAATAACTCTTAACATGAACGAAGCATTGCTTTAGACAGACAAACAACTTATTAAAAATCAGACAAAATTACAAATTTGTCATACTGTACATGGAAATTGAAGTTGGCCACAGAATGTTCATTATCTTCTATTGATCCTCATTATTGCAAATTATTTAATCAAATTCCTCTGATCATATAAAATTATTACAGTTTTCAATGTTTTTTATAGTTTATACTTTTTTAAGTTATTTGTAGACATCATGATTTATTTTCATGAAAAGTCAATTATGTTTGTATTTGTTTTCTTTTTAATTTATGCCATTTTTTAATGTTGAAAATTTGACATACCGTACTGCATTAGTCATAAAAATGCCTCACAATCGCATATATTATTTCTCAAGACTATTTTTTTGTCGGTACGCCATAACTTCCTTAATACATCATCAAATTACATGAATGAGGCATCATTTTAAAGCTTTCCTTAACCACTACACGGGAAAATAGACAAACAGCTTAAAATTCATGTTTTAATAACAAAAATTGATTTAAAAAACTTTTATATTATACTCTGTATGTTCCTAATGAAAGGCGCCATCTACTAACCATCTGTTTAACTAGCATGACAGCTGTTAGTTAGATTGTTTACACTGTAAGATTGTATAGGGAAACTGTTATTTATAAACCAATGTAAATAAATAAACTTAATTAACTGAATTAAATCAACGTGTTAAATCAGGTAAATGTAGGCCTACTACGAACTTGCGAAATATTCGCACGGGTCAGCTAGTTCCTCTTTATTATGGTTCGTGATTGTTGATTTTAAAAATTTATTTGTCTAAACAATGCTATATTCATTGGTTCAATGTGTTTGCATACCAGAAGACGCTATGTTCAGTTAGGGTGTTTTTTAAACTTTATACTACTCCAACTTTTAAACGGTCAGTCGTATCGAAAAACATCAAGAACAAAAAGTATTAAAATTACTTTTGATATCTAAAACTACCGTAAAACATAAGGTGTTTCGTAAGAAATTTGAAAGTTTGGCGGCATTTTACAAATACTTTAACTATATATTTTTTAAGAACTCAAAAAATAAGGGAAGGTACCCCATTGAAAGTTTGCTGTCAGATTTATAATTTACAATGGTCAGATACCAATGGTGGAACATTTTTTTAAAGACACCTGTATAGTGCCGAGAAGAAAATATGATTCATCATAGCAGGACTTAACAGAATTATTTATCCACCCAAGAACCTCATTATAAACAATGTTTTTTTGTTTTACCATTGTGCTTCAGTAAGAAAATGCTGTTGCCAAAACTCCCCCATGAAAATAATTGCCCATGTGAGAATTATCTCTAGCTAACTGAAGGGTTTGACCTTGCAATTAATTTGTCAACAGTCATTGCAAAGCAAAGTCTAATAGAAAAATAAAGTCGTTTAAATTTAAAAGGTAAGTCTGAAGATATTGGTGTCTATACCTTAGCATGCAACGACGTATAAGCTTACATTTAAAATGATCCTCCTACCTCAAACGGGGCGTCCTGTATAAGTGGTCTATAGGCGCTAAATACTTTTCCTTCAATCTCAACCAAGATGTCTCGTGTCAGTGGTCTAGAGGCGCTAAATAGATACTGAAGTTCTAAGATCAGGGTAAATTTGCATTCTTCAGCATGTCTTCATTTAAAAATATAATCTGTTTTGAAAACTCTTGTAGTCGAACTTGGTTTAACGGCCTCAGCTAATGCTTCAACTCTGACATAGCGTCATTTTTTTGTACGTCCGGTCAAATCGTTATCTTTTACGTTATTATAAACCCCTGTTTTAGCATCAGTAAATATTTTAAACAATCGGTTGTAACGTCATAGACCTACAAAATTACTTTAACTTCAATAAACATTTTATAATTATATTTTGTAAATACTATATCACACTGCAGTAAACGTCATCTATTAAGATGCGATGCCACTGAACAAATAAATGTACTGTCATTTATATACAACTAAACCCATGATAGCCCAGTCGGTATAGGTTACAACAACCAGTAATTTGCAATACGACTGATTTTTTTTTTATAAGTACCTTAAAGTATGTAGATTAACATAAAAAAAAGTTTACTAGTCTATCGATTTCCCAAAGTCGATTACCTTTAACATTTCGAGCTGGGGTGAAGATAGAGAAAAATAAAAAATACCACCGTGTAGGGGAGGTATTTTTCAACAAAAAAGGTCATATGTATTTATTTCGTCCGAGCAATGGTTTGTCTGGAAAAAATTCGATAGTGCAGGTATGTATTTTGTAGCAGGGGAAATCACTAAAAAGGGGAAATCTCATTCATATATGAAGCGTTGTCTCATTGTAAATTGGGCATATTTTAATATATGGAATTGAAACTTGACATAGGAGTTAAAATATATATTTTAAACATTTATGCTGAGTCACAGCTTGTTATCTTGAAAATTACCCGATCTAGAACCACTTGACTTATCAATGGGTTTCTCGATTTTAGGAGTATCCCACTAATTCATTTTAAACAGCTCCAGTTATGAAAATTTTCAAAATATCAATCTGAAAGTTTTTTTACAAGTTAAATATATAGATTCAAACAACATCAAGGAGTATAAACCTTTTTATTATTTACTTTTCAAAGCACAAGTAACTTAAAAAAGTATAATTTTAGACCTTTTTAGATTTGTCATCAAAACCCTTCAGTTAATCAGCTGCAGATTAGTAAATTTTTTAAATATAGTTTTTGAAATAAGTATAGCAAAAAACAATTGTGTAAAAAAAACTTCTGTACCAATTTTTAAATCGATATGTTCAAAAATGTTGAAAATGGAGTGGTTGAATCCAAAGGTGTTATAGTTAAAACGAGATAGGTACTATTTTCACTATTTCAAGACCTCGTGAAGAAGACTATTTTCAAGCGCCTCGTTTTTAAAAATAACATGAAAAAAATCGTTCATACTTACTAAAAATATTTATACTGGTGTACTCAACTTGTAAAACAAATTTGATGTTGATATTCCAAAAATTGACGAAACTGGAATAGATTGAAATTAGTTCGTGGGTCTGGTACTCCTAAAATCGATAATCGAAATCAACTCCTAGATCGGGTAATTTTCAAGATAACAAGCTGAGACCCAGCATAAATGTTTAAAATATATATTTTAACTCCTACTTCAAGTTTCAATTCGATATATTAAAATTCGGCCAATTTAGAATGAGCCAACGCTTCATATATGAATAAGATGTCCCCTTTTCGTGATTTCCCCTGCTGTAAAATACATACCTGCATTATCGAATTTTTTCCAGACAAACCATTGCTCGGACAAAATAAATTCATATGACCTTTTTTGTTGAAAAATACCTTCCCTACACGGTGGTATTTTTTATTTTTCTCTATCTTCATCCCAGCTCAAAATATTATGGATAATCGAGAAAAAAATGATAATCGATTTTTTTTCGACTTTGGGAAATTGATAGACTGGTAAACTTTTTTTTATGTTAATCTACATACTTTAATGTTCTTATAAAAAAAATCAGCCGTATTGTAAATTACTGGAACTTTTGGTCTAAATTTACCCCTACCGACTGGCTTATGATCTTGCTGGGAAAGTGTTAGGACAAGACAAAAGCACGCATTAACCACTCAATCGCGTAGCCTGACGAGACGTTTTCTTAGTTGTGATCGCTTCTCACGCATATGCTTGCGATATATAGCGGGCATAGCATGCGTCGGCAATGTCGGTATGAATTGTTCCTTAGGAGGAGTGGGAGCGTCAGCAGTGTTGCTATAAATAATGCCCCTCTACCAACTTTGACGGGACCACCCGGAGATTACATTTTTCCACAATTTCAACCAACTTTTTGTGTATAAATCATTAAAAATAAAGTTTCAGTTGCTCTGTGCACATAAATAAATGAGTGAAAAGAAATAAGTAGTTTGCTTATTTCGCAGTAGATTCTGAGGAGGGAGAAAATAGGTGGCTTGACATCAAAGGAAGGAGGACTTCTAATATTTTTCGACTGAAAAAATTGAATTCAAAGTTTAACAACGGCACATTTTTTTTAAAGCCGCTACTAAATTTCTAGTAGATGTTTAAGTTGTAAAAAAATGTTCTAATTTTGATTTTTTTTTTTTTTTCATTAAATTTTGTACATACAATAGGGCTATTATTTTTTAATTTCCGATTTTCGGATAACCCGGGTTTTGGTTTACCCAAGTTCGGTTAACAGGGGTTTTACTGTACTGTAATTTTAGTGTTTGTTACATTACAGTAATGCTACAGTTTTTTAAGAGTACACAGAACATGTATTTAAATGTTTAACGTAACTTTTTACTCATTAAAACTTTACATACTTAAAAATTTTACCTAATTTATAATTGTAGGAGACCTCAGCTTTAATTAGCTCGAATTACCGGGACCCTACTGCACATTAAAAGTAAAGTATAGTTTTTCTTTTTAATAAACGTCATGAATAATGTTGCCAATAATAGTAATACTGTATAGTTGTTTGTCCTTTCACTCAAGGTAACAAAAATATGATTTCCTGTTGGTACATCTTTATAACGTCACTCGGATGTAGCGTCATTCGGTCACTTTGTTGGCGCTATAACCAAGATTAACTGTATATGTTGTAAATGTAAAATTAATTTATCCCCTATTTTCTAAACGTCTAATACTATAGAGTCCCGATATTTCGAGTTGAATGGGACCGAGAGTACCTCAGATTGTAAAAAACTCGAATTACACGGAATATGTAGAGGTTAAGATAAAACTACTATTTATAGTCCTCATAGCTCCGAAAAAATTAAAGTTTTATTAAATATACACTAGAACACTTTTTTGTATAGAACACTGAGGTAAAAAGTAATTTTATACACAGTACAAAATAGAAACTTACTTATTAAAAAAATCATAAATATTTTTTTCTTTAACTACACTGCAACGTTTACGAGCTGCGATATCACGCCAGAGGGATACGGCAGTGCCGGGAAAAGTTTGTTTCAATGTTTTTTTTTTGTATATACAGTAGAACTTGGATAATTTGAAATTACTGTTAATTCGAAGTTTCGGTTTGGTCCCTTGAACTTTATATGATATCTATGTAAAAAAATTATGGATAATACGAAGTTTTTTTCAAAACTAAAAATAAAATCTTGTTCTGTAAAAGGGATTGCTGGATAAATAGGTCACTGTCTGGTAGAAAGGGGACTGGACATAGGGGGCAGGACTTACGTGTTTCTACACGTATTGTAATTCTAGATGCGGTACCGGTTTCCTAGAATTTTGCCTTCCGACAATTCTCTAGGTACCAAAACTGTAGTTTGTCATTGATGCTCTGCCCAATATCTACCTGTTGTTAAATCTCGACGAAACCTCTTGTAAACAGAACAGAACAATCATATTGTTTATTGACACTTATACTGCGCGTAACTCTATCCCACTTATATGAACAACGTTACGGTTATTCCCCCCCCGAACATGACTTTAGTTGTACAGCCAATGGATCAGGGGATTATAAAAAATGTTAAGCATTTGTACCGGCAACTTATTGTACAAACACTTTTGACAGATTCATTGGAAAACTAAATTTTAAAGATCGGTATCCTTCAAGCAGCAAGAATGTGTCACAATGCACACATGCATTGTTTAACATTCAATGCTATTTGGGCTCGAATTACACAGAACCTCAGATTATCGAGACTCGAATTATTGGTACTCTACTGTATATCAAAAATTTGTCTTTTTAGCAACATTATTTTTTCATGCCTTTACTTTATTGCCAGTTCAGACTAATGAAGACGAGGGTGCAGAGTGTAGTGGAGGTAAATCAACCTCCAGTAACTAAGTTTTAACCATGCAAATGTGTTGGAAGTTCCAACTGTAACACCGTTAAACTCTACCAATCTGTTCCCCTTTTATGGAGGTTGGTCTCCAAAGAATTGATGTGAAAAGACTTTGCTTTCAAGTGCCAGACATTAGGGCCAAAATAGCTCACTGTTCTGAAATTTATCAGTTATAATGCACTGACAACAAATAGTCACTTTAAAAAAGGCAATATCACGTTTTTAACTACAGTCAGATTTTTTTTTTTTACTTAATAGATGTAAAAAATGTTTGTGTTTTAGCAACAGCATTATTTAGGTTGAAACTAGTAAGTAAAGCCTTTTTCAAAACGTATTGGTAATATTGGAATCATTCAGGTTCATAGGCGTAACCAGGACGACCGTAAAGAGGGGGTTACAACAACCGGGGGGGGGGGGGGGGGGTGGGGTGCAGGGACAATATTTTTTTAAATTAAGATGCAAAATAACACGTTTTAGGCTTCCCAAAAGTACTTTAAAATGATATAGGTATGTATACTTTTCGACTTCTAATAATAATTGTTATTTAGGCCCATTTTAGAATAATTTAGAATAGCAACCATGACTCATCCCCCGTCAAATCTTTCCGTGCGCTGCGTCTAACCCCATAGGACCGGAAACACACACAGTGCGTTTTTTTGTCGGCTGCGGATTGTCATAAAATTTAAAGTGTGCACGCGGTAAAATTTCCGACGCCGCGCCGTCTAAAATTCTTATTGGGATTCATTAAACTGAAGTGTTTAGTTCATCAATTCCGAAGTGTGTTATGTAATATATTATTTCTTTTAATGGTTTATTGACATGAAAAGTGAGCAACTCTCGCTTTATTGTTATTCCGTCGCCGATTGAAAAGGAAGCAAAAAATATACATATTTGGGTTCATCCAATCAATAAATAAAAGAAGAAAAGATTTTGGAGCATTCTACACTGTGTTTCCTGATTTGATTTGAGAAACTAGAAGAAACATTTTACAATTATTTAAGAATGTCGTCATTTGACGAACTGCACATGCGGCTGAAGGATAGTATTCTACGAAAAAAATACTAAAATAAGGAAAATTGGTGTGCATTTAGTCACTTTCGCCACTTTTTCTGCGGAGACGATGGAAAACCCATCGATTATAATGGCAGCGAGCGGCTGCACAGCTACCGTCTGCAGCAAATAAACAGATAGTTTATTTTCCCGACGAATGTGTACACTCTCCTTCGCGCCACTGTTAATATGACGGCGACGGCAAATAATATGGGGCGGAAAACACCGTGTGCTGCCTTTAGAACACTAAACTTTGTTACACTACACTGCATCTATATAAAATAAAGTGTCAGTGTCCAATTCAACCAAAGATAATGTCAGCAATATATTGATAATTTATTGTAGCTTAACATTTGCATAGGTGTTGAAAACAAGTTAGGTACCGGTATTTTAATATAAACAAAAGAAAAATATTTTTTTCAATGGGGGGGGTTTTACCCCCCAAACCCCCCCCCCTGGTTACGCCTATGTTCAGGTTCGAAATAAAAGTTTCGTCGCCACTCCCGCCATTTTGTAACTGCCGTCGTCTTCGTTCATTTTATTTCACAACAATCATTGTAAAAAGAACAATATTAAAAAATAAACTGTGAAGTTACACACGATAACCTAGGACAACAAAACTAAGTGACGCTAAAAACACTGCGTGTAAGTAGGAACCAAACAACTGCGAGAGCAGACAGCTGTTTACAGAGCGGCCAAAGACGGCAAACATTACATTTTCTAAGATTTATTTACCACAGAAACTGAACTCAAATGGTTCTAAAAAAATTCCACAGATAGCAGCACATCTCAAACTTTAACAATAGCGGTCATCAAAGTAACTACGTCCGTTCAAATGCAATCAAAGAACATTGTCATAGCGAGTTCGGGGCTCGCCCGACACACGAGTTTGTGCGGATTAGTAGGGTGCGGGCTGCCCCGACACTCTAATAGAAAGGGTTAAAAATATAATAATTCCCTGGTTTTTTAAAACAGACTTACAGCATATTTTAAAATTCCTTTACATCAACATTTGCAATACATTTTATAAACATAAGCTCTGTTGCATACATTCTAGCCTCCTCCAAACCTACATCCGTTTTCCTTTCCTCCCCTTTCACGGACGTCAAAGGAAGCACTAGTATTTTAATAAACTACCCCAGTACAAATACATAGATTCAATTTAAAATAAGCACTTTGTTTGCTAAGTGCAAGGTGTAAATACATTTTTTATCTTGTACTTTTAGTATTGATATATGAAAAATTTCCTCGGAATATAATGTTAAACAATGAGAGGAAACTGTAAATATACACGTTTAGAGTTTGGATTCCCTGGGTCCAATTACCTGAACGTTCGCCTCACTTCTATAATCAGCAGCATCACTCTATGATAAAATTATATTTTCCCAGAACAAACTAAAATCACTTAATTCAGATTATCTCATAAAATATTTCTTTTTGCTTTTCAATAGTTCACTGCATTTGGTAGCTTAAAAATATAGCACTTTTTTAGTACTTTAAATTGTAATATATGTGAGTGTAAGGGAATTAATATAACATAAAAGGGTGTAACATAAAGGTAGGGGTATTGCAAATTTTTGATGAATTAGGCTAAATTAAAAAACTATTTATATAAAAATAATTAACATAGAAATCCAAAAGGGAATGCAGACAAGTTTATTTTATCATAACTAATTACAGTTAGTTAACATAAGAAATTGTTAAAAAAAAATCATAAAGTTATAAGAAACAAAGAATTTAGATAGGTTTTGAATGTAAGGATATAACGTCATAAGAAAATAGCCTCAACATCTGGGTGCAGAATGGAGTACAACAGACATTTAGCCTCAAAACAAGTTCAAGATAAAATAAGAAGACATTTATGATTGGTAGAGATCAATCACGTGAGATGACGTAAGTGCGCATAACATCACAGCTTCAAGCAAAGCGTCGGTCTCACTTGCTTGATAGTCGTCTAACAGTACAGACCTGTTTTCTGGTGTGTTGAGAGCAATGCTTCCATAAGTATGGAGTTTGCGGTATTTCTGTAAGAAATACAGTCTAAGTTGTGTTAAACAGTAGTAGAGACAGTGTACTCACGAAAAATGTAAAACGGTGAAGATTGGACACAGTTAGTCGAAGTTATCGAGTTTGTAAATTTCAAGGGTGAGCGTGCCTTGAGAACGTATAAAAATGGCCGACCAGAGATGGTGACTTGTGGAAAGTTGAACAGTGTTTCGGAGTGAATTAGATCAGTGTATCGATAAAGAAAGAACAGTGTCAAAAGAGGCTAAGTATAAAAAAACTATAAAACTGTTTCCATAAAGAAAAGATGTGTTAAATTAAATTCATTCTTTGTTTCGTAGTTTAAAAAAAAGGTGCACTATAAATTTATAAAATTGATAAAAATCGTACGTAAGTAAATCATTAAAATAAATAACGTAAAAAGATCTGCATTCATGAATAT
Organism: Philaenus spumarius; assembly: GCA_018207615.1. Lineage (NCBI taxonomy): Eukaryota > Metazoa > Arthropoda > Insecta > Hemiptera > Aphrophoridae > Philaenus > Philaenus spumarius. The sequence goes on along the minus strand of JAGFPH010002259.1, from coordinate 34,093 downwards.
TGTGAATAATATATGATTTCTTGTATGTTAGAATTTAGATTCTTGAATGACTGTATGAATGACTGCGTTGTGTTTTTTAAATATGGTTTGCCAGGTCAATTTATTTTGTTGTGCAATTTGATCAGTTTAGAGATGGAGGAGTCAATGTTAATGCCAACTATTATGTTTCGTTGATTTGAGTCCTTTTCCTTCCTGGTAAAGTACTTCATGGTAAATATGAACCGAACAAAGAAAATAAATTCAGTGTTAGAGTTAAGGTGAAACAAAATGGCATCGATTGTGCGGCCGCAGCAACGGATTTTGGCGGCATGGATTCTGTGTGTAGAACACAGATCCCCTTCTAAGACGAGTTGCCCCGTAGTTTGCCAACTGTACGCACAGATGTTAAATGGATCATATGTAACAAAGATTTAATCGTCAGCTGTGACAAGCACGGATCTGACGATGCTATAACGTATTTTCAATTTTGGGGTTATGTTTGATTGTTTTTGTTGTGGTTAAGGGAATAATGATTTATTGAATTAAAATATAATTAATTAATATAGTAAGTTATATAAATTGAGGATATGAGAGCACAAGTAATTGTTACATAGAAAAAGTTTTTATTTTATTTTATAAATACAACTTAGAGAAAACTTGTCAAAATTTCATTTTATATTATTAATAAATTTGTTTTGTAAACGGCTCGCAAGGAGGCAGCACGTTACAAAATATACTGCTGAAGATGTTAACGTGAAAAAAAGTGCTTCACCAGCACTTAGACAAGCTGGAGCAATAAAACCCTTTTCAGTTTTTGCATCATCGGAGGCTTAATGATAGGAAACAATTTTCTATTACTTTCCCTGACCCATACTAAGTAGATTTCTTCTCATCTTTTGATTGTAATCAAATTCACAAACTAGGAGAAAATAGTGGAAAAGCGAAGGAGGATACTCAGCTTTTAAGTACAAATACAAAAACTATTATAAACTTTAAAATGATAAATAAAAGCCTCTTTACAAGAATTTAACACAAAATCACGGAACTAACATACTACACTAAAAATACCAACTATTTTTACAATTCATCGATATTTGTTTATTGATAAAACGTCACTAATAACCTTTAGATAGTAACCTTCTTAGTAGGATGCTGGTACCTTGAATTTCAGCGTACACAAAACAAATTCAAAATACTTGGAGCACAAACGTATTAAGGTTAAAAATAAAACCAAACTTCAGGACACATTATTTATTCCATTGTGTCATTTTTACAATACAAAACTACAAACCACAATAGATACAGTAAATTAATGGAAATGTTGATGAAGAATGTTCCTAAACACAATGAATAAATGAATGTGATGGTTTAATATCACTGGTTCGAAATATACAACAGAAAAATAATGATAAACGAATATTACAATATTTAACTAACCATTAACTTTCAAATGTCAATACACGGTATTGACAAAGATATTTTTGTTTTTTGTCTTATATTAATAAATACATTAAGTCATAAGACTAGGAATTATATAATAAAGTTTGTCACACATGTTTAAAGCGTTAAATATAATTCATTTCATTGAAAAAAAATTAATAAATTATTTCTTAACACAAATAATGTACAACACAACCTTTTTTTTTTAATTAACATAGGCCTATATTAAATAAATTAGAAATACATAATATAGAAATTGTTGGACCAAATTTATCATTTCTATAAGTAGTCGTTTCATTCTGAAATAAATCTTTCAATATAATTTCTCAATTAACAATGTTAAACAATCTAAAAATTTAGGTATATTGCGATTTGTACTATCTCTTCTTGCTTTGCCCTACTCTGACTTTGTTCAAGTTCAACAAACAAAATTTACTCTTATCAACAATTAATGTTACACCAGAAAGATAAAAATGCATGAAGAATATTTACAATAGTTTATAAATCAGAAAATGTTACCTTAAGAAAGTATTACAATAATTAATAATATTTCAAATAAGTTTTGAAATTACTTTCTAATTATGCTTTTATAACAACTAAAGATAGTGAAATAATAAATAATAATATTGATTTTCTGATTTTGCACCTAACATTAATTCAGATAGTAAACAATTCAACTGAACAAACATCACTAATATGTTTCGTCTTTAAAACTCCAAATTACTGACAGTTTCTGTACTTGCTATGATAAAATCAACAATGGCATTTCATTTAACAATTTCAGTATACATTTATAGACATTTCAATCTTTAAACATTCAGGTCTTCACTTACAAAACAAAATAACAAACTGTTTTTGAAAAAACTTCAAAAGTAATGATTAAAACTGTTTAAACACCAAAGCTAACTTAAATAACACCAACACATAGGCACTGTTTTATATTTCACTTAGAAAAAAAACTGAAATTTAATAATTTTCCAATTTTGTGCTCCAAGTACTTTTTCACTTTACTTTGAGAGACAGGTTTCATAACATAAAACAGTTTCAAATAAATAGTTTTTATTTATTCAACAATTAAAAAAAAATATATTTCATGAGGTATAAAAAGTTTTTTAATTTAATCTAGAAAAGTAGCGTGCTCATTCCGCCCATTTCACTTTGCTCTTTAACAAAAATTTCAAAATATTGATAAATAATGGTTACAGCGAGCAGGATACCTGTACCGGAACCGATTGCGCCCATGAAGTCTGCGAGTACTGAGAGCGCACCTATGCAGAGACCACCAAAGGCTGCAGCTGTAGGGATGTACCGGTTCAACTCGTGGATCATGGAGTTGTCCCTGTGACCTCTCATAACCATCTGTTGCTCTCTTAATTGTTTGGCAACCTGAAACAGAGAAAACAAAAATTAAAATACTTGAACTTGTAGATTATTTATACTATCTTAGCATGAGCTAATAAAAAAACGTATTAGTCGAATCATAAAATTTTCAGTAATTTATCAGTTGGTATCAATATCATTAATATTTTAAAGATTAAATTTAATGTTCTTTAGAGTTAAATATTATTAACTATTGGTATAAAAATTATTCTTTCTAACATAGATTAAAATTTTCTGGGTTTGGTTATATTTCCTCCACTATTTATATATATATAAAAGCGTTTTACAGTATATAGACATTTTTGTGCATATGAAAAAGCAATAAAAATACATATGCAGGCTAATATAACATAATACAGGGTGCGGCAAAACCGACTAAGCAGTTTCTATCGATTACCACTCGGGCTGTGGTGGGGGTAGGAAGTCGCGCATAGTCTGTTGTTGTTCCGTTGGCAATCCCATTTCAGTAGCCAACATGTTTTGGACCGGTGCACATCGTGGGTTTGCCGTACGGGCGTATTATGAAAACAACAGATCTGTGATCGCTACACAACGAGCATTTCGGCGACGGTTCAACATTACGCGCAACAATGCCGTTCCTAATGCAACCATGATTCGGTCCTGGGTTCGACAGTTGGAGGAAACTTTTAGCACATTAAGAACAGATACACATGGCAGACGCATATCCATGAGAACACCAGAAAATGTGCAGCGGGTGAGAACAGCAGTTCAACAATCACCGATGCGTTCTGCACGAAAACATGCTGTTGCATTGGAGATTTCAGACCACAGTTTGAGAAGAATTCTGCACTTCGATTTGAAGTTCCATCCCTTCAAAATAATGATTGCTCAAGAATTGCGCCCAGCAGACTATGCCAAGCGTCAAAATCTGTGTGAGCAAATGCTTGCACAGATCCATCCGAATGCAGCGTTCTTCAGTAGCGACGAGGCACATTTTCACCTAAGTGGATACGTGAATAAACAGAATTTTCACTACTGGGCTGAACATAACCCCAGAATTACTCAAGAAAGACCACAACATTCGCCTAAAGTGACAGTGTGGTGCGCCGTATCGCAATTTGGTGTGATAGGCCCGTACTTTTTTGAGGAGGAAGGCGTAACCGTTACCGTGAATTCCACACGTTACGTTCCAATGTTGCAAAATTTTCTGCAACCCAGAATTGACGAGATTGTTGAAGAACATGGATTGGGGGACTTTTGGTTCCAACAGGATGGAGCTACGGCTCACACAGCTCGAATTTCACTTAGTGTTTTGAGAGAAATGTTTCCGGGACGCCACGCCTCTTTGAGGGGTGATGTCGAACGGCCTGCTCGGTCACCAGATTTGAGCATTTGCGATTACTTTCTTTGGGGATATCTGAAGGAAAAGGTGTTCAAAAGTCTCCCACACACCCTACCAGAGCTGAGAGATCGGATTATTGAAGAAGTGAACGCCATACCTCAGGATATGTGTGCAAGAGCTGCTCGAAACTTCAGAGATCGTCTACAACGATGTATTGATGCTAACGGCCGCCATCTTGAAGACATAATTTTTTTAACTAAATGAATGTAAAATGGTATGTTCTACTAATTAAATTTTTTTTTAATTACTCTCTATATATGACATTTTTTTTTATTGCTCCTCAAAACTGCTTAGCTGGTTCTGCCGCACCCTGTAGATATTAAATTGTATAGTAAAATTCATTTTTGTTATTAATTTTCTTATTGAAGAAAAAATTAAGTAATTCTTATTCATTATGGTACCTTCCATCAAACCAGTATTTTAGCCTTTCTTTTTCAGTAACATTAACATTTTTTCAAAACAATATACTATTAATGGTACATACACAAAAATTCTGTGAATAAGGTAATCAGTTTTAAATAAACCAATCTGGCAATGAAAGTATACACCTGTATCCTTCTAAAGGACATTAAGGGTTTAATTATTTTTACGAAACAAAATTGACACAAGTGATATTAAAATACTGTGAATCCCATTAAGATCCTTAAATCAATGTTTTACTAAAAACTCAGTTATCAACATCTTGCGACTTACATCTTTCGCTGATGAACCGGACACGTCGATCCAAGTCTTGGAGAAGAATGCACAAGAGCCCAGCATGAACACAATGTACAAAAATGCATGGACAGGATCTTCCAGGATATGCCCTAAGTTCTCCGGAGGTGAAAGGTAGTAACATAACCCTCCTACTGGATATGCTCTAGCAGGACCACCGCCTCCGACATCTGCCCACACACCTAGTAAGTTGACTAACGGATTCCCGTGGAACTTCACTGCCAACATCTAAAATCAAAAATATTATTTATTATCTTCCTAATTTATATCCACTTTATTCAGAACAATGTTTGCAGGCACTATGACAATAATTGTAATTTAATTTAGCCTTTTCACGACTGGCATCGCGTTTACACAACTGCACAGTAAACTGCCCACACAGACTCTACGGTTGCGTATACACATTTCAGAACTTTAACTTTCGAGTACGATCATCACTTTAACGCAACTAATGTAATTCTTCTTTAGCTTTAAAATAAACTATTTGGACTATCGATAGGAGACTGCTATCAGCAGAAAATGGAGAGAAAAAAATTATGTTAACACAGTTCATTAGGTTTTGTCGAAGGTTGAAGGTTAGTAAACAAGGTAGCAATGGTGTGCAGAATTTATTTGTTCTTAAAATGTGGATAAATCGTGGAACTTGTATATTCCGAGTGAAATTTTGCTAGTCAGATGATGATGTGAAAGGGAATGTTCTAGTGATATTTTTTTATGATCATAATAGCACCAAGTAGGAATGAGGTTAGTTTTAGTGTTTCTGTTGGTAGTGAAACTCCATCAACTTCTAACTAATGATAATCAACAAAGAGAAATTGAATCTGATACCCCAACTACAATTATTACAAAGGATCCAACAAACCCAATAGGCCTATCTGATAGTGTAACTGAACTGACAATAAATTCAATCCTATTATTCATGGTGGGTTTCTCCAAACTTTGGTATTTAACATACAAAAATCTAATTTTACAATGGACTCTACAGTAGAAACTTTTTCTTTGACTTGTAAATATATAGTTAGTGAATCAAGAAATAATGTGATTAAGTGATTTTTGTTTAATGTTTGTGGTAAAAGTTGTACTTTAAAATGTCAAACAAAAACAATAATTTTAATTAATGAAAACAATATTTTTATTTGTAGAGATTGTGGAGTGAATAAACCATACACAGAATTACTATACTAAGGAGATTAAAACCCTTTCCACTCGAGTGTCGGGGCAGCCCCGCACCCTACTAATCTGCTCAAACTCCCTATGTCGGGCGAGCCCCGAACTCGCTATGATGACGTTCTTTGATTGCATTTGAACGAACGTAGTTACTTTGATGACTACTATTGTTGAAGTTTGAGATGTCCTGCTATCTGTGGAATTTTTTTAGAACCATTTGAGTTCAGTTTCTGTGGTAAAAATCTTAGAAAATGTAATGTTTGCTGTCTTTGGCCGCTCTGTAAACAGTTGTCCGCTCTCGTCTTTTTGTACTAAGTTATCGTGTGTAATTTCACAGTTTATTTTTTAATATTGTTCTTTTTACAATAATGATTGTTGTGAAATAAAATGAACGAAGACGACGGCAGTTACAAAATGGCGTTAGTGGCGACGGAACTTTTGTTTCGAATCCGAATGATTTTAATATTACCAATAAGTTTTGAAAAAAGCTTTACTTACTAGTTTTGACCTAAATAATGCTGTTGCTAAACAATAAAATAAATAGTTTAGGCAATTTTGTACAAGTTGGTGTCCAAACAAAATTTTTTCATAAAAACTAATTTATTACGAAAAACTTGTTTTTCAATTATATATTTTTTTTTATAATGTATTATTGTGTCTAAAACATTTGTAAACCACTTAATTTTATTTGTAAGGATATAGACAACAAAAATCAAGCAACAAGTATAGGTCTTCCCGTTGAAAATTTGTCCAAAATTCTTGTTTTTTCCAGTTTTTTGTTACAAATTTCTATTTTTTTTTTTCAATAAATAAAAATTAAAAAAATATACTTGAAAATAAAAATATATGTTTATTTCATACCAATCTATACTTCAGTCGTAGAAGAAACTACAAAAAAAATCAGCCTTTTAGAACTGACAGAAATACTTTTTTTTTTTAGTAAACAAGTTACAGTGCAATATTCACTCAAAATTAAATGGAGCTGATAGCAACACTAGGTCCCCAGTAATTGGAGTGGAAAGGATTAACACAAATAAAGCTTAATAAAATAATCTGGTTTGAGCATGAATCGGGATTTATAGTAAGTTAGTGCAAAAAAGTTATCTACAATTAATTACTTGTGGAATCATATTGAAATGTTTTTTGTAAAATTTCAACAACTATGCAATGTAACAAAGATTATACAATTTATTTATTATTTATTACTCCGTAGGTGAGTTTATGTAATAGAGGTATAAGTCTAGGAAAACTGAGCCCCAAATCCTTGTTGGTTGTTTTGTGGCTTTGTTGTTTTGACTTGTTACTGCCAGTTGCATTTTATTTTATTGTTCAATCTATTCATTGATAGTTTTGTTTATTTATTGTTTTTGTGTTTACTTTCTGTCTCGTCTATTGCTGATTTGCATTTCCATTAGGGATGAGTCGATTCTCATTACCACCGATACTTTATCTTTGGTATCGGTATCGAGAATCGATAGTCGTAACTCGATACCGAGAGATACTCAATTTATATCATTGTCAGACTTGCCAGTTCTCCGTATTTAGAATTTAATCTCAGATATTTGCAATCACATTCTCTGCATTTAAACCCAATTCAGCATTAACAACAAATGCTGGTAGCAAAAAAATAATACATTCTTAATTTGGTGTACTGTAAGTAGACATTTTTCCCAGTTAAATATTCAGGCAAATGTTTCCTTTGTTAAGTAAACGCTTCTTGTTTTATTTTTATTGATGCATAGGCTTAGTTATTTGTACACAGGAAGGTAAAGTAGGCACAAGGTTGACCACTTATGGGTTTGTTTCTTATCGTGTCTATTTATAGAATTAGGGTGACTACTGTGACAAAAAGTTATAAATTTTATAGATCAGTAACAAAAGTATTTAAAGTATAATAACTCTATTTGTTTAAGGTCGGGTAAAACATTTTAGACATTTTCGGGATTTACATTAAACATGATTTTTGTTTGGAAGTCTCGATGAAATGCCTTTGTTTTACTTGTTATTTATTCCCGCAAATAGCGACATTTAATTTTTACTTTTTCCAAATTTTTTCGATTTTTAAACAGCAAAATCTTCTTCATCATCATTCAATAGTCAAGAATTTGTTTTCAGGCTATTGGCTTCCTTCATATTGATAATATTTATTTTGTATTTAATACGAATTCAGTAGATAATCAAAGACTAGTAGTAGTAGTGTTTAGACTGTCTTTTTTGTTCTGATAACGTTTACTTATGTATCAAATAGGTAACTTATTTTGTTGGATCATTTCATTCAAAATTGTAGTCAATGAAATATACCGACATGTTTTTGTCACATGGTGATTAATAGAAACTGAAGAAGTAATAGTCAATCTAATATGTTCAAGCTGTTGTCATCATCAGCAGAAATAAAACAACATTTCTTCTTAATAGTTAATTCTATCGAATAATGCAGATATTTTTTTTTTAAAGTCTCAATACAAATATTTACAGTTTTCAATTATATAAAAAGAAAACATTTGTAAACCTTACCTGAGATATGACGTATAAATTGGAAACAAGCGCAGACTGAAGAATAATCGGAATGTTCGATGTGTAAAACAACTTTATAGGATAACTGCTGTACTGGCCTCTATATCTAGCCGATTTAATAGGTAGATCAACTCGGAAGCCCTGAAAACATTAATTACATACATTATTCAAATGAACAAATCAAGTATGACTGTAATAACTTTACACACTGGTATTGAAACATTTGTACGACTAAAATCAGAAAATTCATTGACTATTAACGTCTTCAACCAACATTTTCTAGAAAAGTCTCTTGTTATAAGTGAACTGCTAGCAACAAAGGCTATGAACCTCTAGGACTATTATCGCCTGAAAATAATTTGGTATATGAACACATATAGGAAAAAATATTATGTTTCATAGCTACAGTAGCACTAAAATAATGATGAACGAGTTAAACTTGTGTAGTCTTTAGTTAAATCATTAAAAAAGGTATTTATTCAAATAAAAATTACTAGCTGACCCGTGCGAATATTTCGCAAGTTCTGAGTAGGTCTACATTTACCTGATTTAACACGTTGATTTAATTCAGTTAATTAAGTTTATTTATTTACATTGGTTTATAAATAACAGTTTCCCTATACAATCTTACAGTGTAAACAATCTAACTAACAGCTGTCATGCTAGTTAAACAGATGGTTAGTAGATGGCGCCTTTCATTAGGAACATACAGAGTATAATATAAAAGTTTTTTAAATCAATTTTTGTTATTAAAACATGAATTTTAAGCTGTTTGTCTATTTTTCCCGTGTAGTGGTTAAGGAAAGCTTTAAAATGATGCCTCATTCATGTAATTTGATGATGTATTAAGGAAGTTATGGCGTACCGACAAAAAAATAGTCTTGAGAAATAATATATGCGATTAGAAAACAGGTATTAGATACTACAGTCAAAAATGTAACAAACATTTTTAGGATTAAACATTGAATTGTGTAAAATTTTCGAAGTGAGATAATATACTTTGACAGAGAAATTTAGATAAAATGTTTAAATATTAAAGTTGTTTGTTATGTGGGGCGCTTGATTTTGATGTACATGCATTTTTCTTTTTACTTGTTCAGTGGTAGGGGAAGCAATTCGAACTCTGAGATTCAGTAAACAGACTAAGCCCTCCACCACAAGGCTTTTTGTTCTCCCTCCAAGCGCCACTACATAAAAAAACTATAACCTACACATAGAATTCATTTTCAAACTAACTGTTAAAACAAAACAAAGGAACTATTTTTACCTGGAAGTATATCACTATAGCAAACACTAGTACAGTAGCCAATAAGTTCATTAAATTTGGTAAGTTCTGACGGTAAAATGCTTCTCTAAGAGCTCGCACTTTGTCTTGTCTTGTAGCCAACAGGTGGAATAACGCAATGACCGCACCTTCAAATTCTGTTCCTCGTCCTGAACAACAAAATAAAAAGAATTAATAATAAAGCTAAAACCTATGAACTAATGTTTCAAACAGAAACAAAATGTGTATGTGAATTAGCCTGAATAATTTTTTTTGCAAATTTGAATGTATTTGCCTACATTTATTGGAATTTACAAACTTTTTCAAAGTATATCTTTGCTTATTCATATTAAATAAATCGGATAAAATTAAAACAGTAAATTGCTAAGAAAATCTGTTTTATAAATATCTTTCCTACAGTTGCTATAGGAAATAGCTGCTTCGTCTTGCATATGAAGCAAATCAGCAGATTGTAAATAAACGGTACCAGGAACTGCTGGTACATACTTTCTCACAAACATATTTAAATTATTAAACAGATTCATTGTGGCTTCATAATTGTAGGTGGGGTAGGAGAGGTGATATTAAAGTAGGAGATTAACTAAATATTATTATTTTTAGCTAGAGAGAAAACTATTCGATTGATTTCGAACAAATTTGCACAAAAGACGTCTATTATGCCTGTATAGATGCATGAAAAAAGGTTTTGAAATTTTTTGAAAAACAACCCTTTTTTAGTCAAAAAATCCCCCAAAATCAGTTATTATTAGCTAAACAAGAATTTTAGAAAGATACGGTTTTCTGCATATGGTAGGGTACATTAAGGGCTACAAATAAGCAAAATTGTTAGAGCCGTGTTTTTTAATAAAAAAATAATAACTTATTTTTTGGAGGGTTTTTGGCCAAAAAGGGGGTTGTTTTTCAATATTCTTCAAACCCGTTTTTCGTGCATCTATACAGGCCTAATTGACATGTCTGGTGCAAATTTGTTTGAAATCGATTGAATAGTTTTCGCTCTAGCTTTATACTTACAGACACAGACATTTTGTAAAAACCACTTTTTTGGACTCAGGGGGTCCCAAAACGGATATTTCCACAAAAATCTCAACATCGATTTTTTTGCGATCACTATACTTTCTCTATAATATAGTATAGTGAAAAAGTAAAAATGAATGAATTTATCATGATATTAATTATTTTGTGCTCATGTTCACAAAATATGCCACTAGAAGATCAGCTGTTGCAATTCATGAATTTGTTGTCAAACTTATTGTTTAACCTCAAAAACTTGAGTTATATAAAATATCTTGCCAAATATTACAAAAGAAGCCTAGATAATTTAACTTAATTATTCAAATATTACAATTTGTAAAAATAAATACTTTTATATTGTAAGTACCTATAGCGTTTGTCTAATAATTTAATTTTCTTTTACATACAAGTTAACATGATATGCAACATAAATTCTAACTTTTATTATTTGGTTTCAAAACTGCTTCCATACAATAATCCTGGAAAATAAAAAAGTTGTTGCATAAATAACTGTTTATTATTAACCCTTGGATAAAATGACCCACCTTTACAATAAAATTTGTCAAAATTTCATCTTTGCATAAAATATTATGAAAAAATCTCACTTATTAAGTACATCCTGTAAACTTTTATGGTGGTTACAGTTTTTAACTCTAATGGTTACAAATGTTTTAAAAAAATATATTTTTCAAAAAATGTATAACAAAAAACTCACAAAATTTAATTTTGAAACAACTAATTTAACAGAATAAATTTAAATTTTTGCATTAATTTTGTTAGTACCGTATGTCCTTAGAGTCTAATCAGTTTCCTAAAAATGTTATTGTTATTTTTGAGTGTCAATATCCGTACTGAAGGCACTAGGGGCCCTGCCATTAATATAGCTAACACTACAGAAATAAGTGAAAACTTATTTAAAAATGTTTAGAACTGAGAACTATAAGGTAACAGTCAAAGTTATAAACATAATAAGTAATTATGAAAATCATTCAACTGTCTATATCTAAAATAAACACATCACTGCCATTTTTGCATGAATTGGGTAATCATCCTCTTTGCTGTTCCTAGGATCCGCTCTTTGAAGGCAAGAACTGTAGAGTACAGTAAAACCTCTTATATCCGGATCAATGTGGCGTCGGGCGATCCGGATATCAAAAAATCCGGATTTGAGAGAGGTTTTTTTTAATATGGGTAAATTGGTTGAAATTAGGGATGGGTCGATTCTCGATACCGATTTTCGATACCACCGATACTTTAGCTTTTGTATCGGTATCAAGAATCGATAGCCGAAACTCGATACCGATTACCGATACCAAGAAATACTCAGTTGTCAGAACTGCCCGTTCTCGTATAGACTCCGTGAATGTAATCTCCGGTATTTGCAATCGCATTCTCTGTATTTTAACTCAATTCAGCATTTAACAATAAATATCAGTAGGGAAAATGTAAAACATTATTAATTTTATGTAAGTAGACATTTTTCCAAGTAAAATGTTTTAGGCAATTGTTTCCTTTCTTAAGTAAACGCTTCTTGTTTTATTTTTATTCATGCGTAGGCTGTTATTTGTACACAAGAAGTCTAGAGTAGGCTCAAGGTCAAACACTAATTGATTCGTTTGTTATGGTGTCTATAGAATTAGGGTGTCTACTGTGAAGAAAAATAACACATTTTATAGATCGGTAACAAAAGTATTTAAACTTTAAAGTAATAATTTTATTTGTTTGAAATCGGGTAAAACTTGTTGGGACTTACGTTACCCGTGATTTATGATTTTTATGGGAGTCCCGACGGAATTCCTTTGTTTTACTTTTTACAGCCCAACTCAAAAACATCATTCGCTGCTGCAGTATTTAGTCAAAAATATTCATTTTTGATAGATATATTTATTATTTTTTACTACGCCGGATATCGGAGGTTTCGGATATGAGAGGTTCGGATTAGAGAGGTTTTACTGTATTTAAATCATATTGTTTAAAAATTGTTGACCCCTAAACACACACTAACAAAAAATGACACAGCATGAAACATAACCTCTATAACTGAATGCAATAATCTGTGAGCTCATAATTTGTTAGTTAACTATAAAATATCGATATATATATATCGATGTAGAAATGTTATTTATTCATTAGGAATAAAAAGCTATAACATACTGCGTCTGTTAGATAAAAGTGGAACTACATGTAGTTTTTAAATATAAAAACAGATCGTTACTCTGCCCGTTTTATCGAGTATATTAGGTAACGATAGATATATAGTGGTATATAGTGGCAAATTTACTGTACTGTACTTTTATATTAGTCGCATGCGGCTTCGTCAAAAATAGTTCCTGTGAATAAAACGCAGTTTTGAATCATTATTAAATACTGTACAATACAGTAATTTCAATGCTTTGCTAATCATGAATACAATGTTGTTAATGTTTTTTCACTAAATGCCATGCTGTTCAATAAAACTCAAACTCGCTGTGTAATGGCAATACGCAGTGTAAACCAGTAGAGTAAAAATAGAAACGGCGCACAAGCAAGCGATTTCCGTTAAACAGAAAACACTTATGGACTTCTTCAAAAAATGTTTTGTTACTGGAACATATACTGTAGCTTATGTGTGTCTTTTTATCATTTTGTATTTGTATTTTATTTTCATTTGTATGTTAGTTTTTCATTTGATAATACAGTAAATGCCTTTTTTCACATCTTTGACCACAAATTCATTGATTTCACCAGTTTACCGTACATTTCCCTCTCAATTTTTGACAGAGTACTACTGTGCCGTCGAGGTTCCACTGTATACATTTTATACTATTGACCGAAAGTACTTGACAGAACTACATTTTAAGCAAAACAACTTACCAGTATTAACTGTAGCAGGACTGAAAGCCTTCCATACGATAGTTTCACAGATATTGGTGGCGATGAACAGAGATATACCCGATCCCAAACCGTAACCTTTCTGAAGAAGCTCATCAAGAAGCAGTACAATAAGACCAGCGACAAACAGTTGGATGATAATAAGCATACAGACACCAGCTCCAATTTCAGCAGGGTCTCCGTACATGCCCGTCATTACATACACGATAGCTTGGCCCACCGTTATCACCATTCCAAATACTGAAACACAGAAATAAATTTAGTACAATAGTAAAATAATTGTGAATTTGTATATTTTTTCTTGGGTAATTAAGACCAACACTTAAAAGTATTTATTGTTGCTTCAAAAATTTAATTTAGAAAATATTCTGATACAGAATACTTTTCCTTTTTAATAACATAGGGGTCAAAGTCACAAAACGGGACAATTTCAGTCCCTTTAAAAAAAAATTAAAAAAATAAAAATGTTTATATTTCTGAAACACTTTTTTCCTTCTCACTAGACAAATTGCATGATAAAAAGTTACTATTTTTAGTGACTAAAATATATTTCCTTTCTAAGAAATACAAATCGGTCACTGTCCTTGACCAGCTATCTTAAATATTGAATGTCAAATAAACAAACAAGGAGATCGATAATCACGGCAAAAACGGCATAGAATAAACGTTTAGGTTATGTGATGACTAATACATAACCAATATTCGAGCAGAGGACAAGATAACTATGTTTTTTTTTTCTTATTCAACACTTGTCCTTGAAACAGCTAAACAAAGACCGACTAAAGTATAAACCTGCCTTTACGTTATCGATCGCGATAGAATTGACGCGATCAGTAGTCTGTTGGAAGTTTATTAGTGAACTTCAACTGCTGGCTTAGTTGAAATAATTTCAGTTTGTTAAATTCTTCGAAAAATCACCTAAATTTAAAGGAAACTAATAATAGTACCTTAATTGCATGACAAAACGGTCACATAAATATTTTAAGTGTATATTAAAATGTTGCAGTAACCAACGTTCCTAGTTAGTTGTGCATTCGTTGTCTTTATCCTAAACTCAATAGGACAAACCTGTGTTACCTATTAATGCTAATTCACCGAGTTTTACTTGAAAATTACAAAGCGGTCACGTGCAAATCGGTAGCGTGACCGCCATGGTATTATGTGACCGTTTTGTTTATTTACCACTTTTAGTAATTATATATCCTTTGTTTGTGTTATATCTGGAATTATTAAAGATTTTGTTATTAAAGATTGTGTTGTTATACATATTAACTCAAGAAGTTACTTTGTTTTTTTAAATATTACATTATTATATCCAATCAGTACTTTGTTATGATTTTTCGGTTGCTTTGTTTATTTCAACACTAAAAGCTGCTTACCCTAACCATTGTTTGTTTTAATTATAAAAACAACTATTTTACTTGTCTTCCAGCATTTTCTAATCACAAATTTAAATTATTATCAAAACGGCCTCGATTGCTACCGCGCGGTCACGGCCACACAAATCGGTCACACACACGAAATCGGCAGTATATGTTTGATTCAAAATCTGATTGTATAAATTTTTATACAGAATTATTAAATGAATGTTATTGGGTATATTAGATATTATTAATTATACTTTTAAGCTATCTCAAAGTAATATTTTACCGATTAAGCAAGCGTGACCGATTTGTATCCATTAATGCTTCGGTACACTAAAAGTCCATAAAAAAATAGAAATTCATAGAATTTAGCTCAGCTACATATGAGATAAGGTTCCTGAACATGTTATTTACCTAATATGCTATTTATTTATATAAAATTAAATACTTAATTTTAATTTAATTTTTTTTTTGAAATTGTCCCATTTTATGACTTTGACCCATAGGACCAAAAGCAATGGAATTACTTACATTTAAACAAGAGGCAGAAGGTTTGAAGAACAATGCACTAAGAATTTAATAGAAATTCTGAAGATGACAAAAATGAGAAAGGTTTTTAAAGGTCAGCTGATGGAAAATGTTATGTGTGGAGAAATTAAATAGATAACTTACATTATTGAAATGGTAAACTAACATAACATACGACTTACATTTCTGAGCTCCGTTGAACAAAGCTCGATCTTTAGGTGTGTCTCCAACTTCTATAATCTTTGCTCCAGCTAAAAGCTGCATAATGAGACCTGATGTTACGATGGGAGAAATACCCAACTCCATCAAAGTACCTCTGTTTGAAGCTAGGATGACACGGATCCAATAAAAGGGATCCGCAGAGTCCGAACTCATAATTCCAAATAAAGGAATCTAGAAACAATTTGAAAATGTTGTTGTACTCGGTGTGTGTAAAACAAAAAACTGAAATTTTACCAAACAAACAGTTCTGATCCTTCCACGATCTCACAACTTTAATATGAAGCTTTGTTTTTCATTAAAACTTAATTATTGACATTGAAATCAAACAAAGAACTATTGATGATTAAATATTTAAAAACATTCTTAGGCAATTTAATTTTGTTAAAGATTATTTTTATTCGGACAATATGTTTAAACAGGTGCACAATAATTATATCTTTGTACATTTGAAACAAGTATTATTTAAGTTCAAAATTACGAAAGAAAGTTTCACAACACAGATGAAGAAAATTCAAATAAATAGTTTGTCTGTACCCACAAAATAAATAACAAAAAGTTTTTGCAACTTACTTGACAACATACGAGGAAAATAAATAGCGTAATTGCTGTCCATAATACTTTCTCTCTGAATTGGATCTGAAACCAGAATGAAATCTTATGAAATAGGCTATATATATTTCTGAATATATTCATATTATTCTTATCACATTTAAACATAAATTTTAAAGCTAATGTCTAAAAACAAAAGAAAATTACACACCAATTAGTTGTCTTGAAAATATATAAATATAGACAATTTTTAAACGTCATACCTTGTTTGACCTTAACACAACACTATGTTACTGTAGGCCTATATATGACAAAAAAGCTTTTAAGTTTAGTGCATACTGATTAATTACTAATGCTACAAAATATGTAGGTATCATTTGTAACTTTTACACATCAGTTTTATTATTGAGCCTCTGCTTTTCTACGTTATTGAACTAACCTATATTTAAATATGTTTTATATTAATCTGAATTCCACCTACTTGTAGGTGTGTATATAATAGACTTGTAAGGGGGTACAGGGAGGTTATAATAGACTTGTAAGGGGGTACAGGGAGGTTTTTGTATTCTTATTATTTTGGAACAATTAAATCATTTAAATGATTTTAGTTTAAGAAAACAATTACTTTTGTTTATGTTTTTAAAAAATGCTTAAATTTTCATCAAATACCAAACTTATACCACACCAAAAAGATTAATATTGCTTAAATATACCAATACTAATAAATATATTTTATAGAAATATTGCATTTATAATTAGGCTAATTTAAATCATAACTTATTAATTTCATTGGCATAAACTTTAAGTTCTACAATAATATTTAATATCTTGCCTATTTTCTTAGATAATTATTGAAATATTTTATTCTTATAGAGATGTTTTATAATTTGTATCATAATTAATTGTTGTCTTTATCATGTGCTTCATGGTTTTTATTTTATTATTAAAATGATATGCGCGTATGTATATGAGATAGTTTTGATACAGTAATTTAGAATAACTTTCAGAACTGTAATCTTGTTTCTGCTTAGCAAAAAATACAAGAGTTTAGAATTTGGTGACATGTTTCTTTAGTAATTTAAATTTTTTAACTAAACTAGGCTCTTTATAGGACAAAAACTCATAATAATGTAAAACAATATGTATTAAATATGAGTCACATAAGTTCTTAAAATGACATGAATAGACAAACATGCTAATTATAAATAAAGTAGCATAATATATTATAATCAATTGTAATACAAATTTTATTTAAGGTTATAACAGAAATATTACATGTAGGCTAACTGTATGACACTTTATTGTAAGGTAAGATTGAAACTGCAGTAGATCTGTGATGTGGCAAAGAAAAATGACCTACATTGACCTCTACACTAGGGATGGGGCTACTTTCACTTCTTAAACAGCCTTTAAAATGATTCTATTTTACTAAACTTCAAATTAAGTGAAAGGTACTATCTTAATCCACGTAACCATAGCATTTGGTTAACATCATAGGCCTTAGTTCAACAGCAAACATAATTTCACTTTCATGTAGGCTAATTAAAAATACAAGCACAGTATACAACAATCCCTGATTTGTAAAACATACCTTTCTTTCTGGTTTTGCTATTTCTGGAAGAATACTACAAAACGGTTTGATAACTTCTAAAAATTTGACTGAAAAATAAAACAAACAAAAGTGTATTATAAGTATAAATTGACAACTATTAGTTAATTGTTCTTACATTTAAACAACACACAATTCTTTCATAAAATTATTTACCACAGGCTTAGATTTAAAACTTTACATTCAAAAAATATATTTAACCTAGACTATTCCTAATTATTGTACAAATTAGTTTAGACCAATTGAGAAAGAGTCTTTACGAAACACAACTTTTTATCACACAAGCCTATTGACCTAATTAGTTATTACAAGTCAGTATTACTATTAGGCTAACTATTTTGATTTTAATGTCAACTTATATTAAATGTTTAACAAAAGATCAATCAGATTAGTTTTACTATTTTATTGTCATTATTTATTGACAAGATCTTGTCTAGAAGAGGCCCGCCTGCAAATGTAAATAAGAAATAGTTAGTTGACATACATGCAATGAATAGAAATCAGTGGAAAACATGTAATGTAAAAAAATATGGGTCTTTTCTGTTATATCCCCGCATTTACAAACTATCGCAAACGAGTAACTTTACTATTCGACTCTAGCCTAATATTTTTGCAGACAACGATGTTGTTTTACATTTTACTGTTAAATGTTGAATACAGGTAAACATAGCCTACTGTGACTAAATAGGTTAGGTTAGAACCTTTTAGGTATTTTTTTTAATTATTATTTTTGCATTTCTGTTGCCATAGGTTAGCCTAGAGTCGAATAGTAAAGTTGCGCATGATTAAAAATTGTTTATTATTTTTTTCCCAACAATTATACGTTTAAATAGTGAGTAAATATTATATTTCACATTTGTAGTTCTATCCCGATTAATCCTCATTCTATAGAAAATAGTTTGTAAATGCGGGGATATAACAGAAAAGACCCAAAAATATAACTTTTATGGGCCTATTTATAGGTTTTTTTTAACCAAATGGAATTAACCACAGTCACAGTATGTTTACCTGCATTGAAGCATTAAAAAAAATAGCCTGAATCTAACTTACAGTCTTTAGTCACAGTATGTTTACATTCATGACGGTCCTCTTCTAAAAAAGACCCAAAATTTCTTTACTATTTATTTCCTGAGCTGAAAACAGCGACATGATTACATAGAATCTTGAATTGAACTGATTTTGGTAACAATTATGTATTAGGCTACAAGATTTGTGATTAGTGTTACGTCATGATGGGTGTGTCATTGTTTTATGGTTGCCATGGTGATTATAGATTGTATAAATTGCATATGCGCATGTATTTTCCAACATAAAAATATAGTGGGGGGCCTCTTCTAAACAAGACCCACAAGATTAGTGATAATATTATTAGTGTAAATTATAGGCATAGACCTACTTCGAAATTCTCCTAAAAAGTCTATGAAGATGGTTCTCACTTTATTTTTGGCATCAAAATGTACAAGTCATCTAGTCACCAGTCATTGTAGTTTGCGTATCATTTACACATAAGAAAAACCTTAGTAGCCTACCTACAGATGATAACTATTCTGCTATTCAAATACAGTAGGCCTACTATCAAAGATCAGCAAAAGTGGATTAGTTTTTATACCGTATTATTAACTTCTATGTGCTCTGCAACTGCTTGTTTCACTCGCCAACCCGAGCGGCGACTCATGGCGAAGCCAATGCAAACAGATCATTGTATATACAGTACTTGATATTTTCACAGAAATAACGAATGATTAGTAGGCCTACAGAGATACTTGGATCTAAGTAGGATGGTAGAGAGGTAAGTAGTTGTGACCTATAGGCCTACATAATGTAATACAGAGATCAAAATGGACACGTGCCACCCCCAATCATTCGAATTACGGCATGCGTTTAATTTCACCATTAATATTCAAATTGCAAACAAATTTTGATATGGCCATCTAAAGGAAACAATAGCCTATAGGCCTAACTAATATGTAACACCAGTTGGTTTACTTATAATACAATAAGTCATTTTTGTTGATTTTTGTTTGTGTTTGATTTTACCTAATTTAAAAAAAAACTCTTAGTGGTGAAAAATAATAATTATCTGATCCTAATATTTTCAAGATGGTTGATAAATGTAAATGTAAGTTTAAATGCTTTCAAATAAGAGTGTTTTGGTTCAAACAGTAGTATAGGCCTAACCTAAAATTATATTAAGTTTTTGATCCAAATCAGTTGATATTTTTTTTTTTTTTTTTTTAATCAGTTGGTTTATTTATAATCATAATGAAAAAACAGATGTTTGAATTCAATTATAATGCAGTAAGCATTTTTTGTTGATCTGGTTTTTGTTTGTTTTTATTTTGTTAACCTAGCCGAAAAAAGCTGCTGGTTGTGAAGAATAATAAACTATTTACCCTATAAATTTCAAAAGTTGATTGCTATGGTAATTAATTTAAATGCATTTTAAACAAACATGTGTTGCTAAGCTTTTGATCTGAATCAGTTATTTTATCTGTTATAAAGCTGAGAATGAACCCCCAATTATTTTTATGCTTTAAATCAAACTTATATGTAACATAATGGCAACTTGTTCTAAAGTGAATCCGTTTCTTTGTGAAGCTTGTAGCAGGAACTATACGATAATTAGTTTCTGTGTGATATCGTAAGTTCTTGTTTAATATATGTGCAAGATAAGAGAAAAAAAAACGGCTGAAGTTCTACCTTATAGCCTTTAGTCACAGTATATTTCCCATTTGTAAACATGAAGGCCCATTATATAAGTTAAAGTATATTAATTACTGTCTACTATTATTATTATTGAAATACAAGGCATGGCTACATTATCTTTTTCGTGCTATCGGCCAGATTTACAAGGGTAAAACAATAGATGAATTGGACACTTCAGCTATACAGTAGTAGCCTACTCTGATACAGACGACTTTTAATATAAGTTTTTTCATTATTAATGATTTGCATCATTTACTTTTTTGTTTTTTAGTTAGTTCTTGTTCAATATATTCTCAAACTAAAAAAATCATAAAATTTCAAGTTGATCCAGTAATAGTAGAGTAGGCCTATACCATGCAATTAGAATGGGCTAGGTACGTATCTTCGGAAGTGCAAACGTTAGAATAAAAAATAATTAATAATAGGCCCTAGTGATAACTTAATGAATACTCTCAGATGAATAGCCTACATTTGGATACTCTCAGATGAAGAAGAACAAGATATCCAGCTGATATGTTTGCAGAAGACAACTTTTTTGTAAGAAAAAGAGCAGATTAGTCCTGCTAACTACTTTATACTAGGCCCAATTGAATGTTGATTGGTGGTAAAAACATACTGTGGCTAGAGACTGTAAGTTTAAACTTCAAACAATTTATTTTCATCAATTGAAAATATATTGAATACATTTGGCCCTTGTTATATCCATCGGATTGCTACAATGTATCGAATCATGAACATTGGTGTATAGAATAGCCTATCCCTATTTTGTAGTTTTTTGACAAGTGAAGATTTTAGTGTTCTGTTTTGTAATGTAGCCTACATATTTTGTAAAGTAATGTTAAGTAAATTGTTTGGCAATTGTGTTTGATTATGTTCGTATGAGCAGTCCGATGTCGTGCAAAATATAGGCCTACGTCTAATATTTCCCGAGTTAACCTTCCATAAGTTGCATCATGGAGCTTTCTTCCGGGTGGTTAAACTTTTGTATAAAAATTGTTCCTTGTGCTCGAATGTCGTAATTTCCACCCTACCTCATAAGACTCTTTCTATGAACTACTTATTACCCTTTTCACTTCCGTTAACAATTTTGTATCAGTATTAGAGCTAATTTCATTGTGGCACAGAGCTTTCTTCCGTGTGCTACTCATTGTGACACTGCAAACTCAGAGTTTTATTCCATGTGCAATGTTTTGAGTGATATTTTTTTTATATTTTCATTTTGTAGGCCTATATTTCATGTAAATAGGCCTAATGGTTTTAGTTGTGTTTCCATATATACCTAGGCTAGCTTTCATTTTTTTACTTATATTTAACAATATTAACAATAAAAGTATTGATAGGCCTATTAAAAAAAATTCCTTTCATTTTGTTAACTGGAGGAATCCTCCATGTACGACCTAAGTTCATGTTTCAGAACTAATGCTAGGCCTACCTACCTCTGCTAAAGGTTAAATAATTTGTAAATTAAGTGTAGGTTTTATTTTCTGTTCATAGCCTAATTTAATATTAAAATGTGTAGGCTTTGGCATCAGAAATGCAAGAATAATAAAAAAAATCCTAAAGGTTCTAACCTATACCTAGTAGCCTATTTAGTCACAGTATGGGCGTAAGTTTACTATTCGACCCTAGCCTAATATTTTGCAGACGACGTTTTATATTCTCTACTGTTAAATGTTGAATAGAGGCATAAACATACTGTGACTAAATACTATAGGGTCGAATAGTACACTTGCGTCCACACAGTATGTTTACCCGTAGGCCTATTCAACATTTAAACAGTAGAATGTAAAACAAAGTTGTTGTCTGCAAAAATATCAGCCTAAGGTCGAGTAGTAAATTTATGCCTAGCATTTTCTTGACAATATGGTAAGGTGTCCTGTTATAAACTTTAGCTTCTTTGCAAAGTAGCCTAGGCTATTTGATAAAACTATTTGAATACAGTTCATAAATCAAACTCAACTAATATCTATTCGAAATCGAATAGGCCTACCCATATAGGCCATCAACGAAAAAGTATTTGTTTATAAGACCAATCGAATGCTTTCAAAACTATTGAATATTTGAATAAGTTAGACCACCTATTCGAATAGGAAACACTTAGGCCTAACTTATCTATTCAAATCGCCCATTACTGGTCTAGGCTATAGGCTACATTAAATAAGGCTTAGCAGTAGGTTACTTTTGCTTCATGACTAATATCCCTCAATTATCAAAAATGGTCTTCTCAATAATCACAAATGGATGTAGATTTTTATAGATTTGAATATAAAAATTGTAAGTTCCTTAATCAATGGTTCTACAATTAAGTTCAAGAGTTAACAAATACCAGACAAATAACAATTTTTTTAAATGCATTGCCTATGTGACAAACTATTTTCAAAAAATCTAAATTTGACTTTACAAACAGCTGGAAGTCAGAAAAATGTAAGTTACCAGAAGTACACTTATTGTACCTATCTTAACCTATAAATAACTACAAATATGAACAGAAATTAATTATTCATTATTTGTTTAATAAAAGATACGGTGAGCCATTCACATAATTTAATTCAGCTTTCATTAATACATATAGGCTAACAAACTATTTTTGAAGCTGTAACCGTCAATAGACCTAATCTTCAATATAAATGTTTTAAAATTATAAACCTTATTTAAAATAATACTTACAACCCATTTTGAGGAAGGGTTTGGCCTAAATATCCTTAAAAGTCCTAATAAACTGCACTAACTGTTGATTAATTTCACGAAAATGACAACGATCTTTCTTCGACGCCTAAGCGTAAAGGAATTAAAAACTAACACAACTACAGAGAAGTCAAAATGAATTTCCTTACACGTAGCAACAACGGTACTGGGGAAAGAGCACACGTCGATGACGTAGTTGCCATCTAGAACATCCGTTTTTGTAATATAGCTTCCGATAAATTATTGTTATACGACAACGAATTCAAACAAATATAAGACACAATAATATTTTAATTAAATAAACATTACCAAATATCAACCTATACAACCAAATAATTCGTGCACAGTATTCAATTACTATACTAAAAAATTATACCTGGATGTGAAATACTTTTAATTTTATATAAAACTACACTTGAAATAATTTAAATTGTTCACCATCGCTGTTACCTACTATAATTAACTCAATGCATTTAAAAAAATACAATTAAAAAAACATGAAATTACATGAATACGTATATTAATATCACCAGGTATTTACAAAAAATGCATATAGTTAAACAAAAACAATATTAAATAACTAGAAGTCGATATACCATTACATGACAGTACTACCAACACTTTAATAAAAACTTTATAAAATAGCCTTACAACATTTAAAAGAGTAATACAAATAAAATCGTTGGTATAAAACGTTTCTTATTTAACACTTTAATAATTTAGCATTTATTTTATTTAATGGTACTAAAACTTGGTTTTCCTCAGTCTAGGTACCACAGTTTACCGGCTGTATAGGTTGGCAAATGACGTCACTGAAACGTTGCTGTAAACCAACAGTCCTAACAGATGCTCATCTATATATTAAAAGAATTTATGAAAACTTGTGGCAGTCAGTACTGTACGGCCATTCTATACGGCCGATTTCGTTATTTTTTTTTAAATTGCAGGTAATCATTCACAGATATGTCATCAAGCATTACAAATCATGTATCTTTCGCCTTACAAACGTTATAATCAAAATAATCAAATGCAAATTTCTGCTGTGTATTCCTTATGGGGGGTTTTTTTTGGTTCTTTGTCCACTTTGCGTTCGTATACCGTCCATCCGATTGCTTTGAAATTTTGCATAGTAACACAGGTTAACCCTGGGAAGGTTTTAGGCCATTTACCGAAGTCCTAGGACATTATGGGCTACGCCCCAGTGGCCCTCAAAGTTTCAATGTTAATCTTATGGAAGAAAGATTTCTATTGATTTTATCAAAACAGCTGATTTTATCAGGGGCACAAAAACAGCTGTTCGTATAAAAAACTTAGCAACACATCATGTTTGTTTACTTTCATTACCATAGCAACATTACTTAGAAAATTTGAAGAGTATTAACTTTCTGAGGTTACATTGACAAACTAAAAACAAACACAAACAAAAATCAACGAAAAATGCTAACTATATTTTAATTCAATTCAAACATTGGTTGTTACAAACCTATTATATATAAAACATCTAATTTGGATCAAAAACTGAACATAATTTTAGGGTGGGCCTACAATGAACCAAAACACCAATTGGGCTAATTATTAGAATCAGGTTTTATTATAATTCTTCACAACTACCAGTTTTTTTTAGATTAGGAAAATTTTCCAACTGCGAGCAAAGCGAAGCAGCTATTTGAGGCCGAGGCGGGGTTGGGACGCGGAGCGTCCAGGGGCAGAGCCCCTAGTCTATATATTTAAAGAATTTATGAAAACTTGTAGCAGTCAGTATGGCCATTCTATTAGGCCGATTTCCTTATTTTTTTTTAAATTGCAGGTAATCATTCACAGATATGTCATCAAGCATTACAAATCATGTATCTTTCGCTTTACAAACGTTATAATCAAATGCAAATTTCTGCTGTGTATTCCTTATGGGTTTTTTTTTAATTCTTTGTCCACTTTGCGTTCGTATACCGTCCATCCGATTGTTTTGAAATTTTGCATAGTAACACAGGTTAACCCTGGGAAGGTTTTAGGCCATTTACCGAAGTCCTAGGACATTAGGGCTACGCCCCAGTGGCCCTCAAAGTTTCAATGTTAATCTTATGGAAGAAAGATTTCTATTGATTTTATCAGGGGCACAAAAACAGCTGTTCGTATATAAAAAACTTAGCAACACATCATGTTTGTTTACTTTCATTACCATAGCAACATTACTTAGAAAATTTGAAGAGTATTACCTTTTTGAGGTTACATTGACAAACTAAAAACAAACACAAACAAAAATCAACGAAAAATGCTAACTATATTTTAATTCAATTCAAACATTGGTTGTTACAAACCTATTATATATAAAACAGCTAATTTGGATCAAAAACTGAACATAATCATTCACAGATATGTCAAGTCTTATATATTATCATCCGTTCAGCCGCTATTCACCCGAGAAGGAGCTCCGGTATACAATCCTTCAAATTTCCCATGTTAATCTTATGGAGATAATGTTTAATGAGTTTGAGTCAGCTGCCAAATAAAACAGCTGATTTATGCTCGGTCACCTATGTACAAATGAGCCAAAGATTAACGAGATTCTTTATCGAATTTTCCACCTGTGAGCGAAGAGAAGCAGCCATCTGATGCCGAAGGCCGAGCCAGGGTTGGGACGCGGAGCGTCCAGGGGCAGAGCCCCTAGTAGGCTTCATATAAAATTTTCATAAAAAAAAACTATTACCCATTACCGTTTTGGAAAATAGAATCAATGTTTTTGTTTCAGCAATACATTTGAACACAATGTTAAATTTATTTACTACAGTAAACGTGGAAATTATTGCAATACACAAACCTTTTCATAAATCCATAATTTATTGCCGCGTAGACTGTTATTCTACTGTTACTTTGTTTTCAGCAGTAGGAAAGAAAGTTTTTTTTGTGTGTCTAACGTCCTGCTGTTTTGCACTTAAGGCTAATGAAGACGGGACCTACAGTTTTACGTGGAATCCAAACCACAGCCAACGATGTCTGTTAAGAAACAATTTAGAAAATTATTCGGGGTCAATGGGAATTGAAACCCGGAACTTTTCCATTGATGGTTGCCATGACGATTGATAAAGCATTGACGCCATAACAATAACGGCCATAAAGAACCATGCCAAGATGGTAAATGCGAGTAAATATGAATCCATCCCTGTCCTCGACGAGTAAAATATTTTAGTTTAGGCAGACTTGGATTATCCGCGGGGTCTTTTATAAGAATCACAAACTTAAAACATTTTTTATTGAATACAAATTAGGGTACCGAGTTTTTCTGAAATTTTTTTGGAAATAATTTCCATGTATTATATTTAATAGCTTAAACTTTTAATTTGTATGATTGTAAAGTTTTTCCGTACAGAAATAAGGATTATGGTTATTAGAAAATGTTGGTAAAAATATGTCTTTAATAAGTAGTCTGGTTATTGTTAGGTACCGGTAGTAAAAATTAAGAATATTATATAAGAAAAAACGATATTTTTTTTATTTTAGAAATTTGAGACGCAGGGTTTCATCAATCTATCTAGGATTACCACACCAGCACTAGAGCAGGACCGGAGTGAATTTTAGGCCTATAAAGATAATGTATTTTCCCTACTAACTCTTGGTATTATTATCTCTGCTACTAACCAAGATCTCATAATTTAGATTAACAATGAATAATAC
The DNA here is from genome assembly GCA_018207615.1 of Philaenus spumarius. NCBI lineage: Eukaryota > Metazoa > Arthropoda > Insecta > Hemiptera > Aphrophoridae > Philaenus > Philaenus spumarius. The sequence goes on along the minus strand of JAGFPH010002259.1, from coordinate 7,037 downwards.
CTAACGCAAGGACGAAAACAAGAAAAGTTAAGAAAATATATTTTTTTTAATCACCAAGCGTGGAATCAGTTAAAGTGTTTGTGGTATAAGTGACAGTGATTTTTTTAAGGCCTACATGGAAATCCCCAAGTCCGCCTATCTATAGGCAACAAGAAAAAAAGAAAAAAACTGCTAAACACTACACTAATTAAAACTAGTGCATATTTAAACTTAGCTTTACGTTTTGAGGTTAAGTTGATGGTTTAACTATTTAATTTTTTATAGTTCTTTAATGAAATAAGAAATGGCTCTATCATCTTTATTTTGTAATGTGTTTAGTAGTAATTCTCGTACCTTACTTATTTTATATCAGAATGTAAGGACTTTGAAATCTGACTTGAAGATAAAATGGGTACGGCCAGAGAAAATTTTATGCATAAAACCAGAAATGAGCGGAGATTTAAAACCTCTAGAACCACTGGATATGACACAGTATCTATTTGAAGCTAAAAATTCGAAGGAATTGGAAACGTATGTTTAATATGTTTTATTACAAATTTTAACACAGTTATGTATTTGGTTTATAAAATTCCAAAAAATTAGGTTAGCGAAATTTCAACGTCCCACACCTCGCTATATATTGTGGCGGAGGACCTAACCTATGAGCACGCAGCCAATGATCTGTATAACGTTATTCTACAACGAACAGTTAGTTGTAGGCTATTACAAAACCTGACACCATTTTAACAGTTTAGCTATATTTCTGTTGCGTCCAAATTATTAAAAGAGACATAGGCTTAGGCTACTTAAGTAAAAGTTATATTGGCATAAATTTACTATACAACCCTTGGCTGATATTTTTGCAGATGATGGCCTTGTTTTACATTCTACTGGTTAATGATGAATACAGGTAAACATACTGTGACTAAAAACTATAAGTTAGAACTTTTGGCTTAAGTTTATTACTCGACCCTATATTTTTGCAGACAACAACGTTGTTTTACATTCTACTGTTAAATGTTGAATTTAGGTAAACGTACTGTGACTTTAAATACTACAGGCTGTTGCCATAGATTAGCCTGAGGGTCGAATAGTAAACTTGCGCCAAACTTCTTTTTATTCTTAATTTCTGTTGGTTAGGGTTGTATAGTAAATTTGCACCGCTATATTTTATATAAGTCTAGCTCAAAGATATGTCACGTTGACCTAGGTTATATATTACCTATTACTAATGGCAATAGCATACCGTACCAAAATAATATTTAGTCTTAGTTTACAATACACCACCCTGTTGATATAATCAAAGATGATGCACTCTTTAGGAAAGAGAGTAGGCCTAGTGCCACTAGCCTATGCACATTTGTAACCGATTGAATTTTGAATTGTGAGTTCAATTGGGAATGTTTAGGCTTTGTTATTATTCCTATTATTTTTGCAATGCAGTAATTTACTATTTAGTAATTTTACTAATTGTTTATTCCTAAATAAATTACTATACAAATTTTAAGTTTATGTGTATAGGTAGCCTAATATTATTTTTTAAATCATTTTTTTACAATAGGCAAATAATATACAGTTGAACTTGGTTGTAGTGTCAACGAAGGGATGGAACGATTGTTGAAGCTACGTCCGAGGGACGTTATAAAGATGTACCAACAGGAAATCATATTTTTGTTACCTTGAGTGAAAGGACAAACAACTACTGTATAGCCTACAGTATTACTATTATTGACAAAATTAAAAAAGACGTAAAAATCTATCAGTAATAAAAAGAATTACATATAGTAAGTTGACTCACGTATGCACAATGAAAGTTTCCAGCAACACTGGAACTGTGGGGTGGCAACTGTCTTGATCTCAACTACGTATATGTCTCACAAGGCTATGAATACGAATAAATGTCTCAATCAAATACTGAGTGGTTTATCCCGCGCTTTTTTATTGTCCGAACACTTTCCCGGCTAGGTCATGGGTTTAGTTTCTCACAGCAAACAACTGCTTGTAAACTGTTCCTTAGGAGGGGTGGGAGAGTTAGCAGTGTTGCTACTGTATAGCGAAACCCTCCAATCTACCAACTTTGATGGGACCCACCAGAGATTACATTTTACATGCGAAAAAAATGTAATTGGTTTGTTTCTGAGGAGGGAGAAAATGGCGGCCTGACATCAAAGGAAAGGGGGAATTGTAACATTTTTCGAGTTCTGAGAAAATTGAATTTAAAGTTTGACATTGGTGCTTTGTAGATTTATGACGGTACACCCGAGTGGTTGAAATATTTATTGACGCTAAAATAGAGGTTTATAATAACACAAAAGATAATGATTTGACCGGACCTAAAAAAAGAAAGACGTTATGTCAGAGTCGACACATTAGCCGAGGGTGTGAAATCCAAGTTCAACTGCATATTATATAATAGCTGTGACATTTTTTATAGTTAGGCCCTATGTAATTGCATAATTTGTTTTGCTTGCTTATTTATTAAAAGTATAACAAAATTTGCTCTGATTTGTTTTTCAAGATCAATCTCCTAGGCCTACCTTTAGATATTATGATTCAGTCGCATTATAGGGCTTCAACTACTTTTCCAGATAATACCATTTTATCGCTCTACTAGTCCATTTCCTTGACCTTATCTCATAGAGAGTAGTATGACTTCATAGCTAAAGGATAGTAACTCATAAAAATAATCAAGCCAAGTAGAAACGTTTAATCTGCCAACTTGTGCGGTCTACAAGAGGGTTTAAATTGGCAAAGTTCTATTAAGCCACTAGGGTACATGAACCAGTTGTCTATAGCCTACTGGCTAGTGGGAGTCAGCATGAACAGGAGAATCTACTGTCTTTCTAATCAACTTAAATTTTAAATAATAATATTAGTTTTAACAAATCTATTGTATACATCTTCATTGGTTAGTGAAATATGTTGTGTTTCGTTTGATTTTTGGTTATTTGATCTTCCATTAAGTGTAGTATTTTACATTTATGGTGTTCATTACTTGACTTCATCTTGTGAAATCATCTTTAATTTGTAAAAGAAAATATGTTCCAAATCCAACACATAATAAGTTAATTTTTTTAAAGAGTAAATCAAATTTTGTATTTATATCCTAAAATGTAAGAGCGAGGCACAAGTAAAAAAGGTAAATCATAGATAAAGACAGTGGGGGGGGGGGGGGGGAACTGACATAACTGTAAAGTCCACAAGTGAATCTAGACTTTTACCAAAGATTTGAACCAAAATGTGGTCCAAATCGATCCGGAATGACTTTTAAAAAATAAAATAGTCTATATTAGGAATGCATCATACGAGGTGTGGCTGGAAAATAAAGGGACTGGTTTTCTGTTAGACAAACTGTGCAAGCCTCAAGGTAAACGCCATATTGCCGAGAAGCTTGATATCCCGCTCCACATTCCAGCCGGTTCGACAACATTAGCGTGCTCAGTTAGACCACAGCCTTCATTCGTGTCAGCTTGTGGGAAAATGGCAGGTGTTTTAATTGAGCAACATGAAATTTTTAGTGAAACTCGGTAAATCCACAACAGAAACCTATTCAACAAGTGTATGGGGATGAATGTACATGGGTTTTCGATTGGCATAAACGTTTCAAAGAAAGTCAAGAAGATACCAAAGATGATCCACGCCCAGCACGTCCTTCAACTTCAAAAATGGATGATCAAATTGAGAAAATAGGTAATCTCATCTGTCAAGATCGCCGTTTGAGTATTCGTGCAGTTGCCGAAACTGTAGGAATCAACAAAGAATCAGTTCAGCAAATATTACATGAACATTTCAACATGAGAAAAGTGTGTTCCAAAATAGTTCCTAAAATCCTCACACACACACCTGAACAAAATGACTCACGGATGGAAATTTGTTCTGATATCTTGAAAAAAACATTAAGAAAGAACCTGAACTGTTGGAAAGAGTAAAATTACGTGTGACGAATCATGGTTTTTTACCTATGTCCCAGAAACTATGCACCAATCAATGCACTGGAAGAGTCCGCATTCACCAAGACTGAAGAAAGCTCGAATGTCCAAATCAAAATTCAAGGCCATGATGATTGTTTTTTTTCTACATCTATGGAATTCTATGTGTAAATTGGGTTACTGAAGGTCAAACAGTGAATAAAGAATATTATGTTGAGGTCCTGGGCACTCTCCGTGAGTGAGTAAGAAGAAAGTGACCAGAGTTGTGGAAGAACAAGTCGTGGATTCTTCATCAGGACAATGCCCCAGCCTACACTGCACTGAGTGTTAAATCATTTTTGGCCAAGCATGGGATTCCTATGTTAGAACATCCACTCTACTCACCAGACCTAGCTCCGTGTGACTTTTTTATGTTTCGGAAAGGGAAGAAAGCTTTGAAAGGAACCAGGTTTGATATAGTGGAAGCTGTGAAGGAAAAAGCGACGGAGACCATGAACATGCTTTCAGAAAATGACTTAAAACACCGTTTTGAACAGTGGAAAATTCTAATGGAAAGGTGTGGGATAGTGGAAAGGAGTATATTGAAGGGCATAGAGTGAAAGTTGTGAAGGAAAAATAATAAAAAGAGTTACACCAAAAATCTTGTTTTTTCTAGCCATACCTCGTATAGGCAGTGATGGAGCGTCTTCCGTCAGCATCGTTGAACATGAGGGTTCATGGTGGACTATTCCTTCACTAAATGGATGTCATATAAAACAGACCGTGTTGCAACAGTTCTGGTGAAAGAAGTAGCCACATTTAAAAATATTTATAATTTGTGAGTATAATTTTAATACACGTACTAGTTAACTCGAATGGTCTGGTGTATTTAATGCAACAATAGATTCGAACGAATTCCTGGTAGTTTCCTTGATATCGGTGAATTAAGTTAAGTATATGGGACTTGGGCCTCGTGGCGACTCCAACTAAAACTTCAAAAATCTTCATCAATTTCAGTACAATCATCAAAGAACAGTGTTTTAAAGTGCGCTGGGAAAGGGTTTTGGGTTTATTTGTTAAATATAAAACAGATTCACCAGGTGGGACATAAAATCTTAACTCATGCTCTCTTAAAAAATGTCATTAGTCTTAAGTGTTATTGGTATATATATATGTGTGTGTGTGTTTAATCTTGAAATATTCTACTTAAACAGTTTCATGGCTTCTGATTTTCTAACACCTTACATTACCATACCAAAGTATGGTTTAAACAACGTATTCACCCCGAGATAAAAAAGTTAAAATTAGTAAAGTAATTCTGTTGAATCTATTAAAGTTATTCTAAAATTCAAATTTAATATGTTTGTATGGATTTTGTTGCAGACTCCCTTTTAGTAAATTATTCTCTGTTCCAAATGAATGTATCTTCTTCTAGTTGTATTAATGATGGTTTAGAATTTCCCCTTTTTTAAATAAATCCAATAATAAATATTCAAAATGTTTTCTTAAGTAATAGTGGCGCTTGCTATGGCGTGACTTAATGGTGTTTGAGTTTCATGAATAAAAGTTTTAAAAAAACTGTGGGCCATGGTAAATTTTTCTAGTTTAGGCCTACAAATAAATTTTGTGTCTTGGTAGTGTTCATCCTGGAACCAACTAATTCATAGTTTATAGTTGTCTTATAACAGACTCCATTATATTACAATGCTAATAGATAGTACTCTAAAAATAAATATTGAGCTTGACTTGTGAGAAGATATACTTGATAGAATAAACTTTGAACAAAAAATCTCACAACTAATACGTTTATTAACTTAAACGCATTTCAACGACAAAGTCGCCATCTTCAGTGATGTACGAGCTACAATAGTCAAACTATTACTCAATTATAGTTATAGTTATAATTTGACTATTGTAGCTCGTGCATCACTGATGATGGCGACTTTGTCGTTGAAACGCGTTTGAGTTAATAAACGTATCAGTTGTGAGATTTTGTGTTCAAAGTTTATTCTATCAAAGATAGTACTCTTATTAAATCATGTTGTAAAACATATTCTCACAAATAAAATAATACATTATACAAACATATTTATAATACTCTTGGAGGGAACACTAGAAGCATGGGAATTGACTGCTAGACTATGCCATTTCCTGCCAATTACATAAATTACAATTTTTTAAAAATGTCTGATGCTATTGAGTTTGCAGAATTTATGTTTTACACATAAAGCCTCCAGTTTTCATGGGTGGGGAGTCAAATGAAAAAGGTTGCAATAAAACGAGTAAAATGTTTAAGAAATAACTAACCAAATTTTGAAGATCTAAATTTGAAAATAACGTAAATTTTTACAGGAGTTTCAAAAATAGGAGTACAAAAAGCACTTATGGTTTTTTGCTCCGAGTCCTTGCTTTAGGTTTGAATTTCCTTACGTAAAAACATTCAAATTTTTTCATGAGATTAAATAAAACATATAAATTTTGTTCCAGGTCAAATGAATTAGTTAAGCGAAAATTCTCTTTGGAGTTCAACTCAAGACGTGAAGCAATTAAGATTTCATTAGCGAATTATTTAGACTCAGTGAAAAGGCATGCCCTCGACAAAGAGTCACCAGAAGCAAAAAGTAAGTTTTTATCACTCAATATGGATCCATTCTAAATTCAAATGTAATTACTTGAACTATGATTATTTTATGAAAGATTTAAATTATGGAAAAGTATATTTGTTTGAGTTTTAATAAAATTATTATTTTTATGATATATGAGAGTTAAGATGTTAACAATGATGGAAGTATCTTGAAGTAGTATGGCCATTATAGAGTAGAAATTATAGAAGAGCTAACGACTTTATAGTAAACTAGCTGGGTGCCCGTGCTTCGCTACAGGTTAAGCTCGATAACAAAAAATATCAATTTCAAAGGCATCCAGTATACTCTTAATATATCCAGTAAGTTAATATATTTTGTCGTTTTTGAGAAATAGTAATTAATAGTGAGTCAGTGGCATTTGACTTTTATCTATATTTCTAACGCTTTTTAAGTTTTAATAACCTTAAACGAAAAATATTTTAAAATCCCTTCTTATTGCACATCTAGAGCATAAGGGGAACCACTATGTTAAGTCTCAAGTTAATATGTTTTGTCGTTTTTGAGA
>JAGFPH010002258.1:193316-208321 GCA_018207615.1 Philaenus spumarius | reverse complement strand
TATACTTTAACCTTAATTTTTGTTGACTAATTTTAATGTACACTGTTAATTTTGTATTTCATAATAGCTTAACACGTCCTTATATCATTCTCTGTAGTCAGAAGCATTTATTTTAGGACAGTCTGGTTTTAGTCATGTATTTTATTATAATAAATAGTGTAAATATTTGTTGATTTTATTTATATTATTTGTAAATTAGGTGAATATTATTTGTAAAGTATGTGAATAATATTTGTAAATTATACTTGTAAATATAATTTGGGTGTATATATTATTTGAATAATATTTGTGTATATTTGAATAATAAACTATAATACGATTACATTACAAGTTTGAGTTTTTATAAACCTGAAAAGATTGTGGGTTTATATATTATTGGATTACGTGGAATGTGAAAATAAATACCAAACAACGTACAGTTTATAGTAAATATACGTTGTTTGGTATCATTTTTCTTGTTTTGATAAACAGAGTTCAAAAATACTAAACAAGTCCAAAGAAAATTGCAAATAAAAAAAGTTATAGTTTGATTGGTTAAGTTTAGTAGGGGAGTATTTATGGTTGGGGGGAGCGGAAATGCGGGCGGTCCTAATCCCCTGCGCTTGTGTGTGTGAGCGGTCTGCGTGTGTGTGAGTGAACTACCTGGCCTCCACGGCACTCCCGTTTTGCTTTTACTATAAAAGCATTTCAAATATTAAAAATCAAAAATAATAACAAGAAAAGGTATAAGTGATATAAAAATGGTGAAAACAAGATTTGGCAGATAATTGTAAGTTTTCCGATACCAGCCAAATGCCTAAATGGACAAGAGATTAGGTGGCAGTTTTAATTGTAGAACAGATGTTTTAAAAGGAACCGAAGCAAAATTTAGTATTGTTTAAACCAACCCAGGGTACACACGTTTAAAAAAGAACTGAAAACTATAAAACTTTCCAGGCAGAAATTTGTATAAAATTGAACAGAATAATAAAACCATTAAACAACAGAAGAATATAACAAGTTTAAACCTAAGTAGAGGTAATATCTAGCCTTATATTTTAAAGTGAACTCTTCAAAATTGAACTTATAACATTATTAACTTTCAGCACAAATTAACTTTTAAACCTTTTTTTTTATAATTTAGATACATTTTAGAAAATTAGAGAATTAATATTAAAATAATAAATATGCACATTTAATAAATAAGCCACGAACTAAGTAGACCCGAGATATAAGATATTAATTAATAAAAATCTATATATATAAAAATGAATTGCTGTTTGTTAGTCTCGTTAAAACTCGAGAACGGCTGGACCGATTTGGCTAATTTTGGTCTTAAAATGTTTGCAGTAGTTCATAGAAGGTTTATACGTAAAGAAAAATTTGAAAAGTTTCCCGAAAAAGTTTCAAATTTGGAAGAAACTCAACAGCCTTTACTGTATGAACTCAAAACCATAGCTTACAAAAACAGCTGTTCGTATAAAACGTTTTCAACACGTTATGTTTGTTTACAATCATTACCATAGCAACATTACTTAGGAAATTTATAATCACTTTAATACTCTTCAAAACTAACAACTTTTTAAGGTTAGATTGAAAAACTATAAACAAACACAAATAATAAGGAAAAATCAACGAAAAATGCTTACAGAATTATAATTCAACTCAAACATTGGTTATTAAATATCTATATAGGCCTACTTAGAGATATGCTGTATAAAATATTGTTTATATAGGCCTAAAATATATCATAACTATGAATTTTTTAATACTTTTCAAAACATATTTTCGCTATCAATAATAATAATAACAAACAAATTATTTGACACCATGCACAACCATAAACATACACGAGATTAAACATATTATATTGAAAACTAAACAAACAATCTGAATTAAACTAAATGCCATTAAAATATCACATTCGTAGCTAAACAATACTAAACAATATCTTATACTAATTAGGCCTATACATTTAAAATTACAAACTCTATTTGAACCAGTTTGTTACATCCTAAATTAACGCGGATGTTACAAAATGATTCAAATATCTTTTCTACGACCCCCAGCTAATTTAAACCCTCACTAAGAAATGGTTCAAAGAAATTCGAAAATTTAGGGCGGTTTGGGGGGGGGGGTCAAAGTTACTAAAAATCCCTATAAGAACGAATTGGAAATGAAATTTGGTACGTAGCTTCTTCTAAGGCTGTAGGTGCTCGCAACATTGTCAATGAAATTAAGTGAAAGTCAAAATTAGTAAAAACTATAAATTAAAACGATATATTTAAAGCTTTTTCATGTTAGTAGTTTACAGGAATACAATTTTCACTGCTTTCTTAAATAGCGTAGCCTTTTTTTCATGACCACAGTAGGATACGCACGGGTATTCAACGAACACTTAAAAAGAATACAATTACGTCAAAAAGACTGAAAATACTAACAACCACGGGCAACGCCGTAAGGGTCAGCTAGTATATTATAAAACTATAAGTAGTAATTTAATTGATCAATTGTTTTAAGTGCTATATATATATTTAATTTGAAGGTAAATAAAATTGTAAAGATATTGTTAACATAAAATAACTGTTTAATAAAAGCATTATAAAGTTGTAAAAAAGAAGACTATATTATTTAACATTGTTACAATAATTAAAAGAAAAACCTTTATAAATTGACGCCCAACAAGTGGGGCATTTTGTTATAAAAAGAGAATATTATAAATTGGCATCCACAACGTGGGACTTGATAAATAAAAGGAGAATATATTTAAAAAATTTGTTAGTAAAGTACTTACAGCAGGGTATGCTTCTTCTATACTAACACAAATATCCATGTACACTTGCTCTAAAGTTCCAATCAACTCTATTTGTTTCGCTGCTAGGTTGTACACAGGCCTCATCATTCGAGCAGGGCCGGTGAAGAGAAACAGTCCAGGAAATTGACCTACTGAACCTTTGGCAACAATAAGTACTATTTCCAATGTATTTGGTACCTAGAATACAAAAAAATCCATAAAGAGTAAATAACATTATGAACTATAGAAAGTACATGCTATGTTGTGCTACATCTTTGTATAGTACAGTAGAGTTCTGTTAATCCTGTCATCATCACCAAAAGCCTGGATTAACCCTAGAACTGGCATAGTTAAAGGTAAAATTGAAAAGCCCGTTTATAGCGTTTTGCAAGCATATTTTTAAAAATTCGCCAAAAATAGTAAATGAACCCCAATCCAAAAGTGTCCAATACCTTTTTTGTAGAAGAAACTTCAAAGAATTCAAATATGCCACTAAAAATGAGTTTCTTTTGAAATTGTAAAAGTTATTAGCTCAAGAAACAAAAAATGTTCAGTAACGAAAGGAAAAAGTTCAACTTTAGGCCTACATAACAAGTAGTAAACATTTTTTGTAATTTTTTCGTAAGCGTAAAAAAGTTTCGTAATTTAGTTCTAAATAGAACTGTATAAAAACATTTATCAATTTCAAATTTCTTATTTTGAAAAAAAAGTTTTATGTTCCAAATACACGACTGCTAAAAAATCTAGGCTTGTTTAAAACGTAATTTACTAATATATGCTTTGCCCAGAAATGAAATATTATTATAACAAAGTATAGAGGATAAATCAAAGAAACGAACGGTATAGTTGTCTTTTCTTAGTTCACAAAAGTGTTTGATTTATCTTTATTTGAATAACAAAATGACAACAATCTAATGGAACTTCCCCTACGAGATAAGACGGGTCATTTGAATTGCATGGGAACAGAACACTCTAGGCGATCTCACCAGATATGTACATTCTACGCTGTTTAGACAGACAAGAAACTGGTTTATTCTAGTTTAATTCCCACTGTTATAAAGGTCAGTCATTTCTCTACAAAATGGAGTAAGACATCTATCAACTCATATGATATAGTAGGCCTTATCTTGGTTGAAAAACTGCCCAATCGCAAGGTTTGCAGAAATCTTTGGAACAAATCCTGTAAAATAGTGACACCTGATTGGAAGGCACCATTAGAAAGATACAATCTTGACGAATGTAATGGTAGCTTTAAAATCTCGATAGAAATACTTCTGTAGATGGTGTTGCCCGTTAAAGAAGTGGGAAATAACAGTACAATTGTATGCAGATTCGCGTGTGGAACTAGCTGTAGTCCGATATCCATATTTTAAAACGATGATTACGTATGTAAATATATTTTTTACGAAAAAGTTGTAAATACAAAAATTAAAGTTTAATTCATTTCCTTTCCAATGGTGCCAGTTTTATTACGATTGGATAATTTGAAGTGGATTAAATTATCGATTTTGCAAATTCTCGCTAAGGTTCAAGAGGGGGGGGGGGGGTCAAGACTGCAGTCTGCCACTTTGAGGGTTAAAAGGAATTTGAAATGATGTAATACAAATTTTAGATTGGTAAATCTATAAAAATCGATGTTAAAAAAAATTCATCTTTTCCTACAGCTTGATTTTAGTTTTCGTAGTCCTAAGTTTTAACCTACAAACTGATGAAAATTCACCAAAAAGCGTTTAAAAATCAATGCTTTCTAAGATTTTCAGATAGAGGTTTGAAAGTTGGCATACTTCCTTGCCTCCCAAAGGAGGAGGTGAGAGAGCCGGTCAGATCAAATTGATCAAACACTTCATAAATAGGGTTGGATTACTGATATCACTCCAGTTAGTTTTTAGTTGTCTTAGTTTTTTTAGATCTACAAAATAACATAATTCTCGGATTTTGCACAACTTGTAAACAAATACAGAACAATTTTGTAATAAAGTCAATTCTCTCCATTAACTAATCGTGAAAAAGTAAAGGAGAAACAAAGAACAAAGTACCAAGGTAGAAAATAAACAGGAAAATAGATCACACTGAATGGTACAAAAAAGAACCACACAATTAATTTGGTACAAGTATATTTTGTAGGTATCAACTAACAACTGAAGTGAAGGAAATAAAATAAACATTCTAAAAACAGTTGTAAAGCGTGAGATAATTCCTGGCAAACAAAATACGCATGCTGACGCCTTTGTCTGCATTTTATAATCATAGCCAACTGAGGTCATCAAATATTCTCGTAATTATTTTCGTACTGGCCTTTCACTGAAATCGAAGGAGATGGAGAAAAATAGTATCAACTGTCATTTTTATTTTTGAACTTATATTTTAAAAAGGGGATTACATTGTGATTTAAGGTTTTTTCTTTGTGCACTAGTCAAATGTTAAAAATTGAATATCCCAAAACATAATAAATTATGAACACTATTTTCCCCATACCCTTCAATTAGTACTTTTCTTTTAAATCCTGTCCGGATTAACTGGTTTTCCAAATTGGTGGGTCTCTACTGTAATTGAAAAATGTTAGTGGGTTTAGAAATTGCACTACTTTTCGACTATAAAATGAAAACAAATTAACACTTATAGGATCATTCGTTTGACCATCTGTCTGTCACCGTAGATTTTAAACACAACAGATAAAGGAATCACAATGACATTCAACATTGTTATGTCAAAGACTGGTGTCGCAAAATAAATACCTTATCATATTGTCATGTAGGGACACCATTTGAAAAAGATATTCCTAAATGCTGCTAAATCTCACTCTCCCCCCTCTATTTCCGAAACTACAGCAGACAATTTTTGAAGTCTTAGAGGAACTTATATTCTTCTCATAAAATCTACATCAAATATAAAGGAACCTCATTAGTCTGAACCAGGGTCTTTTTTAGAAGAAAACCGCCATGAATTTTGAATATTGTGACTAAAGACTATAAGTTAGAACTTATTTTTTTATGCTTGCATTTCTGTTATATAAAATAACTTAACTAAACACACTGTGACTAAAGATTATAAGTTAGAACTTAAGGCTATTTTTTTTATTCTTACATTTCTGTTATATAAAATAACTTAATTAAACACACTGTGACTAAAGACTATAAGTTAGAATTACAGGCTATTTTTTAATGCTTGCATTTCTGTCACATAAAATAACTTAATAATTGATGTTATTAACTTATATATATTTACAAAAGTACAGTTAAGTAATATGTGTTATTTTACTTCAATATATATACTAGATAACAGTTTCGTTAGTTTTTGTTCCCCTGACTCTGTTTTTTTAAGAGTATAGGTCCTCTTCGAAAAAAAAAAAAAAAATCCCCGAACCCTGCTAGACCAAAAACCCACATAATCTGAAATAAAATTAGCAAAATTTTTTCTAAATTTAAAAAAAAAGGTGCCTTTTTGTTTTTCCTGAGAAAAAAAAAAAAAAAAAAAAACACTGCTTTACTTAAGTTTTTATAATCGGACACTTTAGATGTATGCCGTTCTAGGTTTGTCTCTTTAGTTATGGTGATGGAATACTGTACTGGAATTAAATTATTATTTTCTGTCCTTTTTAAGTTTGTAAAGATTTATCAGTGAATTAACCTCAGAAGTTTCCCAATCTGAACTGCTCTCGGCCCTAATTAGATCAAAATTGCTAACAAAAATTGTGTATATGTCAATCAACTTAGCACCACATATGGACTTTAGAGCTGCAGTCACCATTATCAATTCCCACAGAATAGCCTCCTCAAATGTTATATTATTGCATATTCAATTACAGTAAACTATGTAGATGTTTTTTTTATGCAAAGGCTATTATCCCTATTCAATTTATCCAAGAATAAACGGTACCAGATAACTGCCACATACTTTCTCCCAGTTGAAACTTTATACCTTCCCAAGAGTAGCATAGAAGGTGGTTATTTAGAATTGCAAAAGTAAGAAAATGTTACCATGGAAAATATTAGATGCATGTAACACACATCCATATTATATTATATTATTATTATTTAAACTATTCAATCGATTTCGAACAAATTTGCACCAAACATGTTAATTAGGCCTGTATAGATGCACGAAAAAAGGTTTTGAAAAATTTTGAAAAACAACCCCCTTTTTGGAAAAAACCCCCAAAAATCAGTTATTATTATTATTATTATTACCTAAAAGAGAATTTTTAGAAAGATGCGGTATCTTTCATATGGTAGGGTACATTAAGGGCTACAAATAAGCCAAATTTTATCAAAATCGTTAGAACCATTTTTGAGAAATTTGGTTTTTTTCATTTTTTGGGGGGGGGGGGGGAGAAAACCTCTTAAAAATCAAAAATTTTAAAAAATGAAAAAAACGCCTGGAGATATTCCAGAACTACACCTACATACCAAATTTCATCAAAATCGGACGGTTGGTAAGGTCTCTAGCTCTGTACACATCCTTACAGACACACGGACAGACATTCCACTAAAAATATTTTTGGGTTCAGGAGCACCGAAACAAATAATTCCACTAAAAATATTTTTGGGTTCAGGGAGCACCAACACAGATAATTCCACTAAACATTTTTTTGGGGTTCAGTGATCACCAAAACAGATAATTCCACTAAAAATTAAAATTTGAAAATTTGGACGAAAACAATACTTTCTCCATATACTACGTATAGGGTGGAGAAAGTAAAAAAGTGTTCAAACCGAAAATTTAAGTTAATAAACAAATTTGTTAAGGAAACCTGTGTCTTTAAAGGTATAAACCTACAAAGTGTTGCATGTAAACACTATTTCGTTGGCTGAATTATTACTTTGAAATTAACCAAGTCGAAGAATTCAAGTCCAAGTGGTAGAACTGTCAAAATTGTCTAAATAAAATTGCATTCACATTTTTAATCAATCAACTAATGCAAACCTCTTACTATTAAACTTGTGTATTACAGCTCACCTTCTCTCCTTTGATTTTTAATACTCTTAGTTTTTCAACCAATCTATGAGCAGCGTTGTGGCGAATCCTACCAATTAGACGTCCATCTAACATTGTTATATAGCAAGATGAAGGTGGTGCTATGCTGCTTTCAAGCGGTTGCATTCCCAAGGACACTAGAATTTCTGGCAATTGTTTCAAAAGTTCTAGATCCACCGGAGTTGTTACCTAAAAATATTTCATATTCAAATAAAAACAAAAACATAATGAATTGTAGTAAATAAAAAGTGCATTCTTTAATTAGTATGTAAAAAATATGTATATTAAATTTTTTTACCAAATACCATATTAAAAACTGATTGATAAAAATAACAATTTTTGTCACGTTAAGTACTTTTCCAAACCAGAAGATAATTATTCAAGTAGACACTATTTTTTATTTTATTGATTGATATTACTTTTATTTAAAATTTATTTATTATGTTGTTAGAACTAAAATACACAACATCGCAAAAATGGGGTCCTTATTTTATATTTGACTTATTATCACTTAGCAATAATTAAAATGTAAACAAGTTGCCATCAAGTTATTATCAACTTTTTATGTTAAGCAAAAACAAAATGGTGGTGGTGTTATAGAAATTTTTTTGTTAACTACAGTAGAGCGTCGATAATCCGAACGTCAATAATCCGAAACGTCAAAAATCCGAACGCGTTCTGAGGCAGCCCCTGCAAACATATCGTTTTCGTTTTAGCAAATTCCAATTATTGCGTCGTTAAAAATTTCACAAAAATCTTCAACGCAGTTTGACATTATTATCTCCTTTTTAAACACTTCTTAATACCTGCTCTCACACGCCCTCACAGCAGACTTGCTGTCAGTATTTTCACTGTCACGCTAATAAGCTGCTTTACCGCTAACAGTAAACATACAGAAAGTTAATTTATTTCTCGTTGTGTAATCATTATAACAGTGTGCCGTACATACAGTAGTGTACTATACAGTATTTTTTTTATTTTTCGTTTGTGTTAACTATAATGTACAAGTGAACTTTTAATTATATACTGTACTGTAATTGAGAGTTACAAGTGTAATCATGTTGGCCCTACTGTGTACGTGCAGGTTCTTCTAAATCATAATATTATGTAAGTAGTCTTGCATACTGTATTGTGATTACATTACTGCTTGTACTGTTGAACAACTTTAATCGATTAAAGGGCATAAATGGCATTTTCTTGGTTGTTTTCAAAAATCCGAACAAATTGATAATCCGAACCCCCCTCGGTCCCAATTAGTTCGGATTTTCGACGCTCTACTGTATTGTTTTTATTAATGATCTACAAGTTGTTAAATTTTTACTTTGACATTTTGAATCAACTGTTAATCAACAGATGTTTTACATTTTAAACAAAACTATATCATTACTAGTTGTGTTACATCATTCTGCATGGTTACTATCCTCCAAACAGTGAACTATTCAGTGAACGAAAAGTAAGATGTTCTTAGGCTATTTCTTTTGGAAAAGAGTATGAAGAAGTAACATGTCTTCAAAAAACTTATCAAAATATGGATCCTCAGTAAAAAATATTCATAGATGGTAAACTAAGTTGCTGGCAATTGGATCAGTTTTATTCCTAACTATTCTTTTTTAAAACCAACGGCTTGGAGGGTGTGGCCACTCAAAAGTTAATTTTACTAATAGATAATTGGCTATATCTCTTAAACGGTTAGGTTTATTATGAAAATTCTAAGAATAAAAGTCTCGAAACGCTGTTATATAATAAAATTACAATATTGTTGTAAAATCTGAACATTCTTGATTTTTTCATAAGTTTATTGCAAGATTTACGTACTAGCGAAAATCCTTTTCAAAAATATATAAACGGAGAAAATTCATAGGGTGGTCATTTGGGTCAAAATAAACAAAAACTTCATGTAAACACGTGTCCGAAACGCTTCTTTTACCAGCTATTTACCATTTTGTTTTTGTAGTTTGTACTAAATAATTTATATCTCTAGAAGACCTTAACCGATTAAGTTGACATTTTGCTAAGTTACTCATCAATGTAAAGAACTAGTTCGATAAAAATAATCAAATCAGTCTTATTTACTGGCCATATTATATTAATGACACAAAGAAAACATTTAATTAAACATTAAAGCAATGATACATTTAACACAACATAAATTTACATTCACAAGAACTGGCTGAAAACAAATAGTCACTAGTTAAAAACCAAGGTTGGTATCGGCTAATAAGAGTTAAGTGTATGACCCGGGAGGTCACTGATAACTGACGTCACTGATTCAGTAAATAAGTAACTAATTAAATTACAAGTGAAAAAACATGGACCAAGACTGTAGCGTTTTAAAATAAGGCGCGCTATGTAACGTGCTGCGCTTACACAAGCCGTTTACAAACAAATTTATTAATAGAAAATAAAAAAAAATAAAATAATTAATTTTGACAAAAATATTTCTAAGTTGATTTTAATAAAAAAATAACCTTTACTGCGTAACAATTATTTATTATACCTTCAATCCATATACTTTACTTATTTAATTAAATTATCACTTCAAAATATTACAACTCATTATTCCCTTTATCATAATAAAAACAATCAAACATAACCCCAAAATTGAAGTTAGGTTATGTTGTAGTCAGATCTGTGTCTTCACAGCTGACTATCAAATATCTGTTACGCATTAACTTATCATATCTGTGCGTACAGTTCGTTGGTTACAAATGGACTCGTCTGGAAGCTTAGCATCCATGTCTGTGCACATGGAAACCTTTGCCGCCAAATCGCATTATGCTTACCAAAGACCGACGCCATTTTATACCACTTATGAAATACACTGAAGCTAGTTTTATTATTATTACAAGGTTCGATTTACCATAAAGTACTTCTGGAAAGGAGAAAACTCAAATTAAGAAAGCATAGTAGTTGGCATTAATACTTTACTGTATCATTTTAAATTGCAAATACACACAAATAGATAATTAAATCAAATTGGCAAATCATCATCTCAATTACCGCAATCAGACACTCAAACATACACATTTATTATTAATCATTTCATCTTAAACCTACAACAACTTATATTAATAAAATATTCAAATGCAGACTTGGTTAAATTAATTTACTACTTACGATTCTTTGTTTTTTATAGTGCACTTTAAAAAATGAATTTATAAAAGAGAAAAAACTTACAACACATGTGAATTTAATTTAAATAGAAAACCCCATTATTCTTTAGTTCGTCGCACTTTAGCCACGTAGATTTTGATTCACTAGAGCACTTGTTATAAAATCTTTATGTAAAGATTTTGAAGCCACGCCACGCGATTACGCAAGGTTTCAAAGTTGATACTTTTGTGGTGAAATCCGCACAAATTCTACATTGCTTTTAGCAAAAGATGTTCGGCACTGTCTCTACTCTCATTAAAACATACTTTAACGGTAGTTATACCTTAACTACCGCTAAAAACTACTTTGTGAAACATTTCACAAGATGATCTGAAAACAAGTCTGTTCTGTACTATTTCTCTGATGCAAGTGAGATGGACGCCTGTTCTTTGTTCGCGTCCTTTTTAGTCTATATGACGTCATTATCACGTGATGAGCCAGGGGACGAGAAAACCATAATATGTCTCCCTACACGTAGTAACGATAAGTACCAACATCTCAGGACAAATTTCTGTCTCTGCACATAGATAAATCACACATGCTACCAACATAACATATCAAGTTTAGTTCTTTAAATGTCTGAAATAATCTTCAATATTCATTAATCATTGGCTAGTAATTTAGTGGATCACTTCTTCAAACTTCCCAACACTGTTCAAATGTTTTGCATTTTTTAACCTCATAAATTACAATTGAATAATTTAAACAAGATTGAATTTAAAATTGAAAAAGACTTTAAGTAAGATTTATTATTTTGTGTTATTAATTAGAAATGTCTGCATTTCCCTTTGAATTTCTATGTTTATTATTTTTCATGAAAGTACTAAGTTTTTTAAAATAGGCTAAATGTCCAAAATTTACATTATGACCCCCCTTTACGTTATACCCTTATTTAAGTGTTTAAAATCCCTGAAACTCACATATATTACAGCTACGATTTAAACCCAAACATAAATTTATCTGAATCCAACCTCATAAATAACACCCTCACTCCATCTAGCGTCTGACATAGACAACTCTAAACAGCTGGAACCCAGCTGACTTAGAACCTACAGCGTATGCGCGGCGACTTCCACTAGTCACGTAAGCAATAACGAGTGTCTTTCTTTAATCGACTTACAACATGGCCTGACGTTCTAAAACCATAACTCAGTAATTAATACGTTTGTTAATACAAATAAAAGAATAGTAAGCGATGCTTGGACCAGTTAAGTTGTTCAGTTAAAACAGTGTAGTGAATCGAAGTAGTGTTTTGTGTAATGTGGCGTAAAGTGAATTAATTGTAACACTTAATGGCAGAATAACTGGCCATGTTTGTTACCTTGCAAATTTCTAACCGGCGGAAATGATTACTTCTCTCTTACCAGGTAAAGAATTCAAACAAATCTAATAAACTAATTTTCATCTGAGTTTGCTATAAAAATGTATATTGTCTGAATTTAACTGTAACTATACCTCTACATTTTACCGAGTAATTTTCTGTCATAACTAAATTTAGCCTAAAACAGCCTATCTTTTAATATCATTACATAGCCTATAAGCCTTAAGCAAAGAGCAGTTTAAGATTTAGTAGCCTTTTAGAGCCATATAAAAGAAAAATATATTAATAGTGTAATAGTGTCTATTCAAAGTATTTCTTTAATTAATTTCATAAAATCATAAGTTACAATACAGTTTCATACAGGATGTTACAATGCAGTTTTATACATGATTTTAGACATGACCGTTTGTTTATGAACAACCTTGAACTTAAAAAACTAAGTGCATGAGTTCTGAAACTAAATCATGTTGTACTTTGTTCGTAGTGAAACCACTGGTTCAAGAATCACCTGTTGTTCTACATGAACTGAACATTTCTGTCTTTCCACCGTCTTTGCAAAGAACAATTTGTGTGCAATAGTAACTTAAGTGCAATATCACTGATCACATATTAATGACACTTGATTTCAAATTAGCTATTACTTTTTTTTAAAATAAATCAACCAACAAAGGTTATTCTAACTAATATTAATCTAACAAAGGCTATAAACAAACATTTTATTTTATTAAACAAAACTTGGATGGGATAGCTAGCATTTTAGACCTTACAATCCCAAAGGGATTATTTTCAAAATTAAATTTTTTTTTATTACATGAGAGACGTCTCAATAAAATTAAACTCCATTATTTTTATTACTTAATTTTTGTTTAGTATTAAGGTTGGCCAAAGAAATAAAAGTTATTAGTAAAACCATGGTAAATGTATTTAATTTTGTAAATTTGAAAATGCATTGTATTTGTGTTTTTTTTTCATTTTGATTATAAATAGGGAGGGTTTTTCAAATTTTACTTTTGGGGAGGGATTTTTTTTTTTAAACTTAACTAAATTAATATTGTAAATGTAAATTTTCTTTAAAAGTCTTTGTAAATTTTGTAGTTAAAGGCATATAAATTTTTATCTTTTCTCTTAAGGGCATATCAGTTTAAAGTATATTAATTTAAAGTAAAGTTCAATAAACAAACTGTTTATTATGTGAATTGTATTTATTGTGATTTCCTGTAAATAGATAACTCAGGTGTTTGAAAACGGCTTTAAATAAGGTAAGGTTACAGACCATTAGTCATTGTAAAATCATTTAATTTTTTGTATTTCTCTAGTTATGTACCATCTTAGTTTCTGCCCAGTACGCATTCCTAAATCGTTTGTTCCCTTTTGGATGGTACAAGACCGGGATTTGAACCCAGGACCTTTGCCTTTCCGGGGCAACGCTCTACCACTGAGCTATCCTGATCCTCCAGATATTGGTCGATGTTATCTCACTTGTAAGGTATTACTGCATTTATGAATTAATTTAATACAAGTGAGATAACATCGACCAGGATAGCTCAGTGGTAGAGTGTTGCCCCGGAAAGGCAAAGGTCCTGGGTTCAAATCCCGGTCTTGGTCCATGTTTTTTCACTTGTAATTTAATTAATTTAACCCTTGCTGAAGAAGCATGTAAGCAGGTAATTTATTACAAATTAAAAATAATAATTTGTAACGCCCCAGAATGGATAAACAACTTCATTTCAACACCGTTGTCATCTGATGATGACAGTATAACCAACGAAACTAGTTATCCACTCGGATGATATTTTGGACTGTCTGGCGGAATGAATTAAGGTATTTAAACCTTTGTAAATATACAATCCAGGAGGCTACACCCACATTATGTCCAAGTACATGTCTGCACGAAGCAGTAAAACTCCTTACATGTTCACAGTGAAAAAGCCGTCAAAGTTCAAATCAGCACTGGAAGGGTGAAGTTTATTTTTAATTTCACCAGTGATCAATGAGACAATTAAAAAAGAAATCCTTTCTTGAGAAACACTTTATATAAAACCGTAATATCATTTACCAAATTATGTTAATACAAAAACTATGCCAAAATATTAAGGAGAGCAAATTTTACCCATATAATAGAATCTTTGATTAATATTTAGGGCATTCCTTAAAAGCTTTTAATTTTATTCAATACGTTATAAACAGAAATAAATTCCAGTTTATAGCATAGTGCTTAAAATAGTATGTTCACATTGAATATATCTAAAATGTAGAAAAACATAAGAAGAATAAAATAGTAATAACCTGACAGTATTTAGTCAAGTGGTTTAACAAGCCACAGGGTGCACCATCAGGAGTGTGTACGGGACAAATGAATCCCCACGCATCAGGCAGTAGCTGGCGAGCTTCTGTAGTCCTCATCGATTGGAAAAAAGAACCACGGTGAACAGCACGGAAGTGGGACATGTAGCGCATTCGGTTAATATTTTCTGCCACTATTGTTAAACCTAGACAAACGAATTGTTAGACAAGCTATAGATTTCAATTGATACTTTTAATAGTAAAAAGAACATTATTTTATTCCACAAAGGTGAAACAGACCATGTAATCTATAGTGAACCAAACTATCTTGGACCTAAAGAATTTATATATTTTTTGTTTTTATTACTACTGTAATATATAAAACTAAAAAGCAGACTTAAATTTTAACAAATAAGAAAAAACATTCATTGGTAAATAAAAGTGTGTTATATACTTCGTCGTGCAAGAGTCATAGTGTCGTAACTGCCAAAATCGGCGATT
>JAGFPH010002258.1:177499-192916 GCA_018207615.1 Philaenus spumarius | reverse complement strand
GGTGCTCACTAAGAAAGGGTTTGAAAAAATTTGAAATTTTAGGGGGGTTTGGGGATCAAAGTTATTAAAAAACGACTTCTTCAAAACTACCGAATGGATTGGAATTAAATTTGGTATCTAGCTTCCTCTAGGGCCATAGGTGCTCACTAAGAAAGGGTTTGAAAAAATTCGAAATTTTAGGGGGGGTTTGGAGGGATCAAAGTTGTTAAATAACGATTTCTTCAAAACTACCGAATGGATTGGAATTAAATTTTTTATGTAGCTTCCTCTAGGGCCATAGGTGCTCACTAAGAAAGGGTTTGAAAAAACTCGAAATTTTAGGGGGGGTTTGGGGGATCAAAGTTATTAAAAAACGATTTCTTCAAAACTACCGAACGGATTGGAATGAAATTTGGTATGTACCTTCCTAGGTCATAAGTGTTCACTAAAAAAGGGTTTTAAAAAATTCGAAATTTTAGGGGAGTTTGGGGGGTAAAAATTACTAAATCACGATTTCTTCAAAATTACCAAACAGATTGGAATGAAATTTGGTATGTAGCTTCATCTAGGGCCATAGGCGATCGCTGAGAAAGGGTTTAAAACAATTCGAAATTTTAGGGGGGTTTGGGAGGATCAAAGTTATTAAATCACTATTTCTTCAAAACTACCAAACGGATTGGAATAAAATTTTGTATGTAGCTTCCTCTACGGCCATAGGTGCTCACTAAGAAAGGGTATGAAATATTTCGAAATTTTAGGAGGGGTTTGGGGGGATCAAAGTTACTAAAATCATAATTTCAGATCTTTTATTATTATGACAATAGTGCTTTTATTATTTAAGATCTATATATATAAAAGCCAAATACCACTCACTGACTGACTACTTAAAAATAATACAATTACTTTAAAAAGACTGAAAATACCAACCACCACGGGCAACGCCGTACGGGTCAGTTAGTAAATAAATAAAATAGCCTAAGGTTAACAATGAAAAAGGTTGTTACGAAAAGGTTAAAAATGGCATTCCACAAGACTATGTTAAGTCCAACCCTATTTAACATCATGCTTTCTGGTATAAAAACACAATTACCACCCTATGTAAACCTTGCCAACTATGCTGATGATATAACAGTCTGGGCTAAACTAAGGATAAAAGTACAGCTGCAGACACACTACAAAATGGAGTCAACATCATAAGTTAATGAACATCAAAATGGTATTTTAAAATCTGTAACCGAATACACAGTGGGTACAATCTCAACAACTTTTTCAAAAGATTTTCGTAGAGAAACAAGATTTACAGAACAATCCAAATCCAAAGCTCCTAGGCGTATCACTCGATGAAAAGCTTCTGAGGAATTCTCAATAATTCAAAAGGCTCTTTCTCAATAGTTGAATCAATCTATTCAAAATTGAAGCCAAAAAAATATGGGGACCTGAAACTTTAACCTTGAGACAAATTTACCTACAATATATAAGATCGAAAATCACATATTATGTCTGTGAAGTTTGGGGTGAAATTACTCCAACTCATCCGAGACGTTAGAGGGACTAAAAAATGCAGCACTATTGTTTAGAATGTAAAATACCACACCAGTCAGTGCTATGCAGATCTAACAGAACATCGCTCCACTATAGAGCGAACTTGATTCAAACACCCGAAGAACACCGCTCTGCTCAAACATCACACTTCCTGTCGCCTCAATCCTTGTTTAAACTCAAGCAAACACTCCTTTGAATTCAGAACTGAAAGCTCATACAATACAACTCAACGCCCCATACAAAATTCCTCCTGTTAATTCAATTCCACAATGGTCGTGGTTTACTGCCTAGTACAGTAGAGCGTCGATAATCCGAAACGTCAAAAATCCGAATGCGTTCTGAGGCAGCCCCTGCAAAAAATTTGTTTTCGTTTTCGCAAATTCCAATTATTGCGTCGTTAAAAACTTCACAAAAATTTTTATCGCAGTTGACATTATTATCTCTTTTAAAACACTTCTTAATACCTGCTCTCACACGCCCTCACAACAGACTGGCTGTCAGTATTTTCACTGTCACGCTAAAAAGCTGCTTTAGCGCTAGCAGTATAATACATACATAAAGTTCATTCATTTCTCTTTGTGTAATCATTATAACAGTGTGTCATACATACAGTAGTGTAGTATACAGTATTTTTTAAATTTTTTGTTTGTGTTAACTATAATGTACAAGTGAATTTTAATTATGTACTGTATTGTAATTGAGAGTTACAAGTGTAATCATGTTGGCCCTACTGTGTACGTGCAGGTTCTTCTAAATCATAATATGTAAGTAGTCTTACATACTGTATTGTAATTACATTACTGCTTGTACTGTTTAACCACTTTAATCGATTAAAGGACATATATTTCAGCCTAAATAGCCTTTTCTTGGTTATTTTCAAAAATCCGAACAAATTGATAATCCGAACCCCCTTCGGTCCCAATTAGTTTGGATTTTCGACGCTCTACTGTATACACAGAACTAACTGGTAATTTAACAAAATAGGACGACGGGCAGCAATTATGACAGCCTGAATTGGAAACCAATATCACTTGCACAACTAATCATCTCTCAGGTGATTACAATCCACAAACAGAACATGAGTTTTATATCTCCTCATATGGAGTATCAAGCATAGAAACAGTGCTTCTAGCAACAATAGCTCCACCATGCACAGCTCAACATACAGGATTTGCATTCTTACAGTCTCTAAGACATCTCTCTGGACAATTGCAACTTACAACCCATTTTCTTTCTACCACAAATTTACCAAAACTATCCATGATCAGAACTCATACAAGAATTAGCCAAAACAAAAATTATACACAATGAAAAAGCCGTTAAAGTTGCACAGGCAAACCTCCATTTTCATCCGAAGATTACAAAAGAAACTCTCCCCGTATGTTAGGAGGAAGCAAGAAATAAGCTTAATGGAGAATGGATTGAGTCTCTAATTCTAAAACTACTTGCAGATATACAAGAAGCTGAACAGACTGCAGAAGTGAAAACATTAATTTGTCTCTTGCTCTAATACAGGGCACATAGCAACACAGGAATACCCCCACTGCTTCAATTTGATAGATTCACCATTGAGCATGGGACATGGGTATGCTTCGAAAAACTTAAACCACATAATTTTGGAGTGTGCTGTTGATGAAAACCCGCATGTGAGAAAATGTAGAAGGAACTTAAGAAATTTAATAGCATTCAACCCCCAATGCTAACAATCCTTGTTTCCCCAATGCTATTGAAATTTGCTGCTCAAGAGTACAGACACCTTGCCATCCAGTATTGATTGAGGCTGGACAGAGGTAATAAGAAGTAAGTATATGCTAAAAAGAAATTAAATTAAACCTTGAACATAATTTAAGTATTTTTTGCCAAAAATTATTAAATTAAAATTAAATCATTTGCAGGTTTTTATAGTGAGCACTATGAAATTATTTCTGTATAATACGTTATCTAGAATATAAAATAAGTTACATCATTTGCAATTCGTCTGTGAGCAGAGATTCTCCTAGTTGTTAACAGAAGTAAAACTATTCAGTCTCTTATAATAAAACTACTGTGTTGGTCGGCCAACTGTTTTAAATGTTGTTTACAATTGAGAGGACTGACAAAATCAATCGGTCATAAATGCGTATAAAATGTTTAAAAATCGTGTAAATGACTTACCATTGTCTTGTAACATATTAATAGATGTGCTTTTATTTAAGTTTCCAGTACTGAGGAAGTTCTCTACAGCGGATTCAATAGTACCACAGCGTTTAACAGTATTTTGTAACTCTTCTGCAAAAATTGTATAAACATATTTAGTGCTTGGCTTGTGATTTTTACCCACCTAAAGAAGTATAACTAAAAACCAAGTGGTTCATTTATTTACAAGAAAAGCATTTGTCATTTACAGTAGGACCCAGTTTATACTTAACCGAACCCGGGTTAACCGTAACGATTTTCTTGTAAAAAATTTAAAAACATCTCTAAATCAGTTAACACTAGTACGAGAAAAGCCACACAGTCTAGGCGAAAACGATCTAGCAAAAAAACACAAAGAAAAATTCAGGACTTTTTCAAGAAATAAGTTGAAAAACATGTTTGAATTGAAGTACAGTACTGTATATAAATTTAATTCTGTATTTAGTTAGTAAATAACAATTTTTATGAATTTAAGTACTGCATAGGCTATTGATTTCAGAATTTATATACAGTAGTTTCATTATTAAGAACATTTATTTCTTTGTACTGTAGTTTAATTCTACTCAAAATCAATTCTACCATCGCCACCCCCTTTACTCTGGATAAACGAGGTTCTACTGCACTTACTTTGTATTTATAAGTGCTTGAAACAAACTCATGTGTGCACAATCACGATAGAACATTTACATTCATTTGTCCAAAACAGTGGTTCTCCAAAACTTTGTTAAATCACAATTATTACTTTAATTACCTTTTACTTTTGAACATTGAGTGAAAATTTCTTTTTTCCAACCAAACAAGAAAGTACAATTAGGTTTTTAACCCTCAAACCGGCGGCTTTAACGAAAATGGATTTTTTGGCGTGTGCAAGGATTTTTTCAAAAATTCGCCAAAAATAGTAAAAGAACCCCAATCCAAAAGTGTTCCATAGCTTTTTTTTTAGATAAAGGTTAAAAAAATGTATATATGCCAGTAAAAAAATTATAGATGTAAAATTTACAAAGTTATTACCTCAAGAAACAAAAAATGTTCAGTTAAGAAAAATAAAATTTCAACTTTAGGTCTACATAAGAAGTAGTAAACATTTTTTGTAATTTTTTCCATAAATGTAAAAATGTTTCGTAATTTAGTTCTAAATAGAATTGTATAAAAACATTTATCAATTTCATATTTATTATTTTGATTACACCAGTTTTTATGTTCCAACTACAAGGGTGCTAACAAAAGTAGGCCTGGCTTAAAACGTAATTTAGAAATATTTTATTTGACCAAAAATTAAATATTATTATAACAAAGTGTAGAGAATAAATCAAAGAAAAGAATGATATACAGTAGAACCCCTCTTAACCGGCCTCGGATCAATCGGTCCTCGGCTTAACCGGCCTATTTCAAGAAACAACAAAATCAAATATATTAACTGGCCGAAGTCTCGAACATCGATTATTTGACCGACATTTTGGGATGACGCAATGTTATTTGTGTTACTGTTTGTGGCAGGGAAAAGGGGGGAGGATTAGCGTAACAAAGGAAGCCGCCTTGTCGATTGATTCTTTCCGCGGAAGCAAGAGGGGGGGATCAAATCTTGCTTCCCACGGCAACTGTATTATTTTTTCTTGGAATCAATTAACCAAGCGGCATCCTTTGTTTCTCTTTCTTCATCTGTTTATTTCTCGGAACCTTTACTGAATTTCGTGAGAGCAAAAGTGCTTGAAAACGGGGAGAAAAGGAGGCGAGGGAAGTTAAAATGTTTACATGTAATTTGTTAGTGTTTGTTTGTGTGTGTATATACAGTACATACAATAAAATCAGTTGCAATAACGTCTTATTTCCTTTATTATTTATGAAATATGTACTGTAGGTTATTTTTTAACTAAAATCTATTTTTTACGGGAACCTCGGATCAACCGGCCAAACTCGTAACCGACCATGGTCTCGGTCCCGACCTTACCGGTTAAGAGGGGTTCTACTGTACTTGTCTTTTCTTAGTTCACTAAAGTGTTTGAAATATCTTTAGTTGAATAACAAAATGAGGTCAATCGAATAAAACATTCCGCGTGTAAACGAAACAAAACGTCCGTTGGGATTTACCGTGAGAATCAAATGGGCTAGACAGTCCCGTTCCACCGCTGTAATTTACGAAAACCTTGTACTTTCCACCGCTCTTTGACTAAAGATAAAACTGATTATATCCAGTTTAGTTCACATCGAATGAAAGCTGCAAGTTTTCTCTACAGAATTGTATAAAGAAATTTGTAAAAACATATGGGATTGTGGGCGTTATCTCAATTGACAAATTGTGCTGTTTCATTGGTTTCAAAACTGTCCAATCACAAGGGTTTACAGAAATACTAGTCATTCAAATTGTATGGTACTGACATCTGATTGCAAGGCAGCTTTAGATAGATCAAATATTGACGAATCCCATGGTAGCTTTATAATTTTGATCAAAATATTACTGTAGATGGTCTGGGACGTTAAATAAGTGGGAAATAACAGTACAATTGTATTCGAATCCACGCGTGGAATCAGGTTTACAGAAATCTACAATTTTAAAACAACGATTACATATGTAAATATACGTTTTAGAAAGAAATTATAAATACAAAAATTAAAGTTTGAAACATTACCTTTCCAATGGTGTTTTTCTTTTTGAGATTGATAGATTTTTAGTGGGTCAAATATTTAATACAATCACTCGTTACAAATGTGTTGGAGTGACGGTACATTATGTACTGTCTGCCGGTTCTAGGGTTAAAAAGAAATTAAAAACCCAGGTAAAGCTGTAAATTGTTTTAATCTATGTATTCTGGCTCTAACAAGAAGAATCTAAGTTTGTGCCGATTTCTGTGGTGAGTTTTAAGCGATACTTTGAAAAAATAAATACCAACATGTTAAAGCTTTTTTAATTTATCAAACATAACTGAAAAACTATCCACTTCATAGAAAAAAATTACTATTATAAAATGTAGAGCATTTAATTCTGCTTCGAATGACTACCCTGTATTCCAGTTCCTGCAGTATTACAATTGAAGCGCAGGGCCTTATTTTGAAAAATTAGGAATAGGTAAGTGCACTTGATGAAATTTCGAAAATAAGGTAGTCTTTAGGAAGCTATTTAGATTATATACTTCTATATTCCATACATTTTTACAATTTGATTGATCGTAAGGCTACTATTAAAACTCAAAGTTTTCAAGATGGAAAAATAAAAAAAATTAGGCACTATTTGGTCACCCGTTTTTGGACATACCCATAGATCAAATCATTATCCCTTCACAGTTAAGATAGATGGTCTTCAGGAGGCAGGTAGTGCTGGAAATGGATACATTCAAGAATGGTATCCGGATGGCTCCAAAATGGCCAGCGGAGTTGGTGCAGGAGTATAGACTCCTGGTCCTAGGTGTAGTTTATCTAGGGCAATGGGATCCTTACCATCGATCTTTCAGGCGGAGGTCGTTGCGATTGATCTCTGCGCCCGTGAAATCCTCAAAAGAGGGATTAAGGGAGTTAGGATTGACATCCTATCTGATAGCCAAGCAGCCTTAAAGGCACTTGAATCATTCGCCTTTGAATCAAGGCTAGTTTGGGATTGTTTTAAAGCAGTGAATGACATGGCTAGACTCAATGAAGTTACTCTTAAATGGGTGCCTAGCCATGTAGGTATCAAGGGTAATGAGGCAGCAGATAGACTTGCTAGAATAGGAGCTAAAAAACCCTTCATTGGTCCAAAACCTTTCTGTGGGAGGCCTAAAAGCCATCTGAGAAATGTTGTTGGAGTCTGGACGGAGAAGACTTGGTCCTCACATTGGAACAATGCTCCTGGGCTTAGGCAGGCAAAAATGTTTATCTGTCAAGTCAAAAGCACAGAAGTTTTTATTAATGGGTAGGAACAACCTTAGACGGATTGTGGGAATCCTCACTGATCACTGCCCGGCCAAATACCACCTCAAAAAAATGGGGGCTGGTCTTGGAAGACTCTTGTCGATTCTGCTCCCTCGGAATTGAATCGGCTCAACACCTGCTGTGCGAGTGCGAGGATCTCGCCCGGAGAAGATTTACGGCTCTTGGAAATGCTTTTGTTAGCCCGGAAGAGGTCCATGGTGTTGATCCCGGGACCCTTATTGGTTTCGTAAGAGACCTGAAAGGGATCTGGGAAGATCACTAGAAAGG
The DNA here is from genome assembly GCA_018207615.1 of Philaenus spumarius. Classification (NCBI taxonomy): domain Eukaryota; kingdom Metazoa; phylum Arthropoda; class Insecta; order Hemiptera; family Aphrophoridae; genus Philaenus; species Philaenus spumarius. The sequence continues at coordinate 185,050 of JAGFPH010002258.1, read as the reverse complement.
GAAGTATAACATAATATATCTATATGGGTCGCAGTGGTGAGGAGGCTTATTACTCCTCTATCCCAGAAAAAAAAAAAAAACATTATACTATACACGTCATTCGACGCAGAATTTACATTTTAATAATTATTATTTTTTCGACAAAGGTGTTATTTTTGAGTAATTTTTAATAAACTAGAGAAGTCTGAAAATTTCAATGTCTTTTGAAAGAACCGATTAAAGCTCACCATAAACTTACACTGTTCTTATTAGAGGCAGGAGGCAGACTACCTGGATTTACACATACATTTCCTGTTCAAGTGAGAGAAGTATTTTATGTTACTAGTATCAAAAAGCCCAGCTTAGAGAATTGACTACATTCAGTGCTATTACTGGGTATTCTTCCTTTGCTAACATCCAAAATGATAGTTCACTATATTCTTCATTCAAAGTATATATGAAGTTTTGCATGCTGATCATTCTCCAGAATAGATCGGAATTTTGAGAACATGGAATAAGTATCGTGCTGCCAGACATAAGTCTTCTCTACAGCAGTGGACTGATGATATTATGCCATGTTATTCTTAAGAGCCATAAATTGATTTAAAATGAGTTCAGACGTTTTGTCCTCGTTTGGATCTACTAGAAGTAGAGAGGAACTATTTCTTAGACTCTTAACTGTATAATAACTAGCAATAGAGAGGAACTATTTCTTAGACTTTTAACCCTTAAAGCTCTAAGCTAAAACATGGGCTACCGCTCATTTACAAAAAAAATAAAAAAATAATATTTTCTCAATGTTCTTTTTAAATTTAGATTCTCAGGGTTAAATAGTACACATAAAAAATATCCAACTAATTTTAAACTTTAAAAAAATATTTTTTACAAATTAAAAAAGTAAAACCAAACTTTGAAAAATTTACAATAAGCCTCTTCAAAAACAAAATACATACAAGCAATACTTTTACTAGTCAAAAAATAAAATAATTACCGTACTAAATTCTTACATATAAAAAGAAAACTAAATAAATATAATAAACATATCTTACAAAGAGATTGCACACAAGAATACATTTTATATAGGCTACAGAAATCGAAAAACATAAAGAAGGAATGTAGTAATTCTTGTTGCCTAAAAATAAAAATTTACTAAATTGATTGTTGTTTCATCAATATTACACATAAAAGTCACACTCATATTCATTTTCAGTAAAACTTTGGAATAAATATCATTAAACTCACAGTACAAATACAACAAACAGCTGAATGAAACAGTTTGCGTCTATAGGCGTAAGCCGCGCTCAGAACACAAGCGATAGTAGATTAATTTGCTTTGGCGACAGAACACAGAGCGATAAGAAGTCACAGACTCTGCTTATATTTTTTATTTGGTCTAAACATACTCAAAGAACATCAATCTGTACTCTATTTTAAGTTTCGTGAACTATGGGATCATCTAAGCATGTTTTTGTGCTTTTGCGTCTAAAGGCGTTAACCGCGTTTAGAGAATGGGTCGTGCCGCGTATAAAGGCGCTAGCCGCCCGTTAAGGGTTAACTGTATATTAACTAGCAATAGAGAGGAACTATTTCTTAGCCTTTTAATGGTATATTAACTAGCAATAGAGACAAACTATTTCTTAGACTTTTAACTGTATATTAACTAGCAATAGAGAGGAACTATTTCTTAGTCTTTTAACTGTATATTAACTAGAAGTAGAGACAAACTATTTCTTAGACTTTTAACTGTATATTAACTAGAAGTAGAGAGGAACTATTTCTTAGACTCTTAACTGTATAATAACTAGCAATAGAGAGGAACTATTTCTTAGACTTTTAACTGTGTATTAACTAGCAATAGAGAGGAACTATTTCTTAGCCTTTTAATGGTATATTAACTAGCAATAGAGACAAACTATTTCTTAGACTTTTAACTGTATATTAACTAGCAATAGAGAAAAACTATTTCTTAGACTTTTAACTGTATATTAACTAGCAATAGATAGGAACTATATCTTAAACCGAATTTCTAACCTGTGGTTAGTTTAAATCCAGGAACTTCTCGTTTAACCAACATATTCTTGAGAAGGTACAACCAACCTTGTAGTCTGTCTTTTAGTACTTGTAAGTATAGATGTCCTCCTAGTAATAACTCCTGCATCATCACTGCGTCTACTCCTTCCACACAGGACTTTCCTTGAGCAAAAGAGAATAGTTTCTGGACCATGACACACAAACAGTTGAACTTATCTTTATAATCCTCCAAGTGTATACATATACAGTTTCTGTAACGGTTAGAAAAATAACAATAATTTGTTTCAGATAATCCCATGACATTAAATGATGATAAAATACTACAAATCTGATAAAAATGAATAATTTAGAAAGATATTGCAAGATAAAAATTTACTCAAAGAAAAAACAAGAAATTTTTTTCCTGTTTTGCAAGGCAAAATGTTTTTGAAGTTATTAATGTTATTATTGTTGTCTGAATAGTAAATTTAGCCATTAGAACTAAATACAAAGACACCTACAGATTCATATCTTCAAACTAATAATTATCCTAATGTTCACCAAATATGAAAATAAGGTATCTATGCAAAAATTTAATACAACAAAAAAGAAAAACAAGAAAATTATTCCTTTTTTTGCAAGGCTAAAAGTTTTTGAAGTTATTAATGTTATTATTGTTGTTTGAATAGTAAATTTAGCCATTAGAATACAAAGATACCTACAGATTTATATATTCAAACTAATCATTATCCTAATGTTCACCAAATATGAAAAAAAGGTATCTATGCGGAGCACTATTTGTTTCATAGTTAATGAGTAAAACAAACATAAACCTCAACAAACAAACAAAACTTGGTACTCACTCTTCTGTCTTTATAATGTAATAACTTTAATAATATTAAACTAATTTAAAAAAAAAAAGTTACTTAACCCTAGAACTGGCATGGTTAAAGCTCAAATTGAAAAGCCCGCTTATAGCGTTTTGCAAGCATATTTTTAAAAATTCGCCAAAAATAGTAAATGAACCCCAATCCGAAAGTGTTCCATAACTTTTTTGTAGGAGAAACTTCAAAGAATTCAAATGTGCCACTAAAAATTAGTTTATTTTGAAATTGTAAAAGTTATTAGCTTAGAAAGCAAAAAATGTTTAGTAACGGAAGGAAAAAAACAACTTTATGGCTAAATAAAAAATAGAAAAACATTTTTGTAATTTTTTTCAAAATACACAAAAGTTTTATAATTTAGTTCTAAATAGAAATATGTAAAAATATATTTCAATTTCACAATTGTTTAGTTCAAAATAACACTTTGAACGTTTTTACTACATAACCTGCAAATCATGAGTAATTTCAAAGGCCTAGGCCTATACATTTTTTTACTTCAAACAATGGTTTTTTTATACCAAAAATTCGAGAATGAAATGTAGAATCGAATAACATTCTACCCAGTTTCAAATAACTTTATATTTTGTAATGAAAAATCAAAATATCATTTCAGCAATTTAACCTAATAACTTATTTCTAGGGTATCTTATTTCTTCACTTACCGTTTTATTAGAACATTGTCATAAGCCTAACTTCACTCAAACACAATCTACACTTATTTATTTATAACTAAAACACAATATAACACTATTTTATAAACTGTAATAACCATAAAAGAACACAAAACCATGTTATAACTGAAGTCAAACTACGTCACGCAACGTTCTGAAATGTGTTCAGTTTTATGATTTGTTGTACCAACCTATGAAATCTAAATGTATTGAATTGTACATAGATAAAAACTGCGAAGTTTTCTTTTTAAAACCATATATTGTACATTTTAGGGATATATCGAATAAGACTGTAAGAATTGATTCTAAACAGGCTTACATATTGGCCAAATCTATGACCAATTACAAGCTTTTACCGTCAATCCTGTAGAACAGCTGTTTTCAAAGTAACATGTGATTTGAAGACATCATTTTAAAAAGAATCGTCTACTGAATTCAATGCTGTTATGATCTTCTTCATAAGTGACTTCTGTGGGGAGTTGCAGACCTTTGAAAATGAGACAAAGTCTTGACAGCATACGGGGATCATTGACGCGTGAATCACAGCTGATTTGAGTATTAAAATTTTGAAACGGTGATTACGTATGTAAATATACGTTCTACGAAAAAGCTGTAAATACAAAAATTATAGTTTAATTCATTACCTTTCCAACGGTACCAGTTTTATGACGATCAAATGATTTTAAGTGGATTAAATTATCGATTATGCAAATTCCCGCTAAGGTTCGAGCGGGTTGCATTTGCCCCCGAGAGACTGCAGTCTGCCACTTTCAGGGTTAATTAATTTCAATAAGTATTTACAAAATTAAAAAAAAAAAAAACTTGAGTTGTTACCTTTTTCAAGTCACCCGAAAATGTTTCAATTTGTTTGAAAAGTCTTGATTTTTAGATTCTTTATACAACTAACATGTATCAAGAACTAGGGAAGACCAAGTACATGCTTTGCACACTAACCCCTGTCCTTGCACAATTTTAAGTAGAATAACGATTTAAACTAGGTTACATACCTTAGGTACCGTCAACAGTTCTGTAATCCATTTTCGGCGACGACCGGTTTCGGAAGACTATACTTCCATAATCAAGTCACAATGGTTTTCAATGGTTACAACAGTACAATAGTGGATAGAATCATCCGCAAACAAATAAATAAACGTAGGCAGATTTTAGAACAAAAGCCTAAACAGAAATTTGTATGTGTCGAGTATGGAGATGGCTTACATTATGCCACTAAAACGAGGTGAGGATTCAGAATGCACATTGTCATGCACCTCCAATAGACTAGAAAGATTAGTGGGATGTAGAATGAATAATAAAAAGAACGATGTTTCCAACAAACAGGAATTTATAAAATCACGTGTTAGGACAGCCCTAAATTTTACATCGGCAGTAAACTTTAAATTTAAACGGGTCGGTTATTTAAAACTAGATTTTGCGAACAAATCTCTAGAAAATCGTTGTTAATGCAAAAATCTAAGTATGCTGAACATCTAGTCCAAAATTGTCACACAGTGAAAATATCAATTCAAATATGGAAATTCTACACAAATGTCAAAAGTCTCCCTTTATGTCGAGATTGGAAGAAATGCATATCACAACGCATTTAAATATGACGCTAACAACACTCTGAATGAGAAGTTAAAGTATAATTGGAATGTACTGTTCAACGCTATTAATTGTATAGGTACACAGAGCGCTAATAATAAGATAAGCAACCGCCAAACCAAACAAGTGGGGGTGCGATAGAGCTGGCAATTGCGAGGAGGTTAGTTCCGTATTACCTGCTGGTCAACGTACTCGTGGTGTGTTGTGTGTTATTTGTTTATCAATGTTGGACATGTGTTGTTTTATTTAATGTTAGGTGTGCTTTTGTTATTTATGTTTTGTATTTCTTGTGACTTGACAATGGAAGTATAGTCTTCTGAAACCAGTGGTTGCCGAAAAAGGATTGTAGAACTGTCGTCGGTACCTACTAAGGTATGTAACCTATTTTAAATTACTATTACAGTGCAGGTGGCTAAGAATCATGTATAAAGAATAATGATAATGAAGCAAGTGTAATTTTCAACGTAAATGAATTGTGAAATTGAGATTAAAATCGATGCATCTTCAGAATTTATTAAAGGTATATGCTATTGTTTAAAAATTGTCTAAGTACAGTATTCATACTGGTAAAGGCTATTTTCAACCTATAACTCATTTGTATTTTTAAAGCTGGTTAATGTAAACAGCTGATTTAGCTGTTATTACGCACACCTGATTAATAAAACTGTCTCCCGTTAATCACCAACTGTTATGTGTATGTTACTACGAACCGCGTGCGAGTGTTTTTTCTCTACCAACCACAGCAAACATCTTCCAACAAGGCTTGTAACTAATTATGCCTTTTTTTGTTAATCTATCTTTGTAATCTTTTAATTGTATTTAATAATATGCTACTATATAATATGCTATTATATTATAGAACCTGAAATACAAATATTAAATGCCACTTACTTAAGAATAAAATTGCACACTTCAACATCTGTTGTCCATTCTGGCAGGTCCCAAAATTTGATTCTAAATGTTTTCCCGACAAATTTTTTTGCATCTTTGTGAGAATGAATTCCCTCTGCATGTAATGCACGCAACATGTTTGTGACACATCTAAAAATAAAGTCAATCAAATTCAGTTCATATTCAAATTTTTTTAGGATATATATAGAAAATAATAATAAAATAAATATTAAGCTTCACTTGTGAAATGAAATTTAAATACAAATCTCTAGGAAATTTACAAAAAAACTCACAATCTAAAATCATGATGTAGTAGAAAAGTATCAACAAAAATTATGAGGAATCTATATGTGTATATAAAAGCGAAATACCACTCACTCACTGACTCACTCATCACAATTTCTCAAAAACTACGGAACGGATTGAAATGAAATTTGGTATGTAGCTTCCTCTAGGGCCATAGGTGCTCACTAAGAAAGGGTTTGAAAAAATTCGAAATTATAGGGAGGGTTTGGGAGGATCAAAGTTATTAAATCATGATTTCTTCAAAACTACCGAACGGATTGGAATGAAATTTAGTATGTAGCTTCCTCTAGGGCCATAAGTGTTCACTAAAAAAGGGGTTTTAAAAAATTGGAAATTTTAGGGGGGTTTGGGGGGTAAAAATTACTAAATCACGATGTCTCCAAAATTACAGAACAGATTGGAATGAAATTTAGTATGTAGCTTCCTCTAGGGCCATAGGCACTCACTAAGAAAGGGTTTCAAAAAATTCAAAATTTTAGGGGGTTCAAAGTTATTAAATCACGATTTCTTCAAAACTACAGAACGGATTGGAATGAAATTTGGTATGTAGCTTCCTCTAGGGCCATAGGTGCTCAAAGGGTATGAAAAATTTCAAAATTTTAGGAGGGGTTTGGGGGGATCAAAGTTACTAAAATCATAATTTCAGATCTTTTATTATTATGACAATAGTGCTTTTATTATTTAAGATTTATATATAAAAAAGCCAAATACCACTCACTGACTGAACACTTAAAAAGAATACAATTACGTTAAAAAGACTGAAAATACCAACCACCACGGGCAACGCCGTACGGGTCAGCTAGTAAGATATAATTCTCAGTAGCTATTAAATTACAGTAAAAAGATAACTTTCATGTTTAACATACAGGAAATTATTTCTGACCTTTCATTAGCCTAATATAAATTCTCAATCTCTAGGTTCGCATTGCACCGTTAAAAAAAAAAAAAGGTTATATAATTTAATTCTTACTTAGTTTGTCAGGAACTGAAACCCTAAAAATATAATTTATGTTCATATATTGTTTAAAATTAAAATTTTATAATTTCAAATAATCTTTAAATGGACTATTATGATGATAAAGATATAATTTAATAATAGATATACCCTTTAAAATATTGGTCATCTTCAAATCCAGAAACGATCGATTTGAAGATATACTCGTCAGAAACATCCGCTAGGCACTTCAGAATAAGGATTACAGGAGCAT